>CALNHX010000859.1:0-277709 GCA_940337035.1 Agriotes lineatus
ATTGGCTGGGGTGGAATTGCAAACTGTTATTTATACCCACTAGAAATTTTACAAAAACGTATTATAAAAGTCATATTTAATAAAGACTTTAGTTATCCAACTGATATTCTTTATTCCGAAGCAAACATTTTTTCTGTTCGACAATTGTTTTTACAATCAATTGCTATATTTGTTTATAAAAATAAACAACACTTTAGCGTCTTGTCTCATGAGCACGATACAAGAAGTAAGAAGAAATGTAATCTTTTAATTCCCAAAACAAGTACAGCACATTCCCAAAAACATGCATATTACCTTTGTGTCAAATTGTTTAACCTTGTTCCGGTTGAGATTAAGTCTTCTTACTCATTAAATTCTTTTAAAAATAAAATTAAAAAATGGATAAAAGAAGTGGGACTGGATTATTACTCCTATTTGATAAATTTGGTAAATTGATTTGTTGGTTTGATGTATGAACATATATATTTTGTTTAATTTGTTAAAGTGTTTTGGTTGCTGTCATTACAGTAATATAGTTAAGTTTTTTTGTTTTGTTTAACGGCCACGCGCAAGCTTTGCTTCTGTGGCCATAATGTTTAATGTTTATATACAATTTTTTTTATATGTAATAATAATAATACCAATAATGTATTAATAAGAAACAAACAAACAACAATAAACAATAAACAATAAACAATTTACTATACAAGTGGGATAACAGCATCATTAATATACGTGTGTGTAAGTTACAAACGAGTGCGTAGCACGAGTAATGTAAGCACACAAGTATATTAATGATGCATTATCACACATGTATTGTACACAATTTTATCTACGACTGCCTAAAATTGAGAAAAGTGCATTAAGAGAAATGTCAGATCTGTCATTTTCAAAAATATTTTAGTAGGCAAATGTCTTTATGTCATTCATTTGACACTATTTCAATTATGTAATGAAGTCATTACATAACTGAGTGGTGTAATGAGCTTCATTACCTAACTGAAATAGTGTCAAATGAGTGACGTAATGAGTTACTTATCCCACCGGAGTAGAAAAACATAATTATTTCTGCCTGCTTTCATTTTTAATGAAACTGACAGAGTCCTAAATATGTATTGAATGTAGATATTAGATATGCTAAAGCTTTGTCTTGAAGGTGAGGTAATATTACGTTAGGTATTACACCGTGCGTCGAAGATTTTGCTTTTGGCAAAGAGTTATTCATGTGCTTGTTTTCTTGGGAATAGTTGAACCAATGGGTTTTCTAGTCACAGGCACAAATTTTGATCCGGGGCACGACTGACCAACGAAGATGATCGCCTAAGCGGCAGAGATTCGAAAATTTTGGCGATAGAAGTCGACCCACTGGGTT
This sequence comes from Agriotes lineatus, assembly GCA_940337035.1. NCBI lineage: Eukaryota > Metazoa > Arthropoda > Insecta > Coleoptera > Elateridae > Agriotes > Agriotes lineatus. The sequence continues at coordinate 1,352 of CALNHX010000859.1, forward strand.
GAATTGGGGACCCGATGCACTTATACCAAGCTAACGGGACAGTCTAAGATGTTTAAGTAGTACGTAATTTAAGACAAATTCGGTTAAATACCGATTATGCAATCACCGCAAAACTTATCTGTCTAACTGCGTTTACGCCGCATCTACTAGGTAAAGTAGATCGTCTCCACTAACACACGTCTGGTTTCGTTGCCTGTCTGTTACTCAATACAACCATCAGCCAAAATAACGAGACAACGAAAACAATGCGCCCAATGGAAACAGGCCGTCAAGCGCCCGCTTGGCCAATCAGCCTGTCAGCTCTAAGTGGTATTCGAGACTAAGGGGTGCGAGCTGACGGTTTAATGGATTAGCAAGGCGACTATTTCTTCAACACATTTTCTGAGGAAAATTATTGTCAGTTCGTCGAGTGGTCTTCTTATCCGGTGGGTTTTGCTATTAGCGTCACAACAGACTTTTAACTTTAATTAATTCAGTCACCTATCTTAGAAGATAATTTTTATAGTGCGTCATTGAGGTGTAGTGGTTGATTTTGCGCTATTCACTATGTGCGCGGTATTGTCAGAGATCGATGTCGTTATTAGTCCTAAATGGAGTTGGATAGAGGCGTCAAGTGCTATTCTGAACTAACCTCAGTATATAAGTCAATTCTTGTGTTTCTCTTTTTCCTGTAGGTGCGAAATCTTGGCATTTTCAAGATGCCGTTCTACGATAAGTGCATTTTTGATATGCACTGATGTTTGCACATTTGTTTTGTAATGTAGTTGGAATTTTACTTAATGATGGTCAAATTGTCAATTACCTCTTAATAATGATGGGCCATTGAAGAAATTTGGAAGGATTGTATGATGGATCATCAAGTTTGTTTTTGCCCTTTTGATAGAAATAGTTTCCAGCACATTGAACGCTTCGAAGGTCCACCCTCCAGTGTTTTTCGTTTGGCAATGTCTCTGGCCACGACAACATTTATTATTATATTTGCACAACAGACCATGAAAGCCTAGGGCGTACATTTTAAATATTACATTATATCTCATTTAATTAGCTTATTTGACTTTTTCTGCTTTTACATTTGCATTTAATTAATTCACCTTAACTTATTTTTACCATCTTCTTTCAAGGCCTTCCCGCACTAGCTTCTTCCAGTCTCCTCTGTTTGTTGCAGCTTCCTTCCAATTTCTAACCTTCATCTCTTTCATATCTGCTTCCACCCTGCTCATCCATCTTGTTCTGGGCCTGCCTTTCCTTTTCTTTTCTATTGGTCTTCTATGTAGGATTAGCTTTGGTAACCTTTCTCCACTTAGCCTTTCCAGGTGTCCCAGCCATCTCATTCGCTGCGCGTTAAATATTGCTATGATGTCAGGTTTCCCGTATAGTTTCTCTATCACGATTTATTCTTCTCCTCCACCCTTCTTCACTTTTTATTCCTCCATATATAGCTCGCAGCATATTCCTTTCCCATCTCTTCATCCTTTCATTCTCCTTTTATGACTGTATTGTAGATTCTCTCTTTTGTTTTTCTTGACACATTTTATGACTTCATGAGCGTAACCAGGTTTCCGTATTTTCAGTTTTATTTTGTAATTCTTACCCTTATCTCTTGCCCTTCGTGCCCATTTTCCTCAATAATTGTCCCTAGGTATACGACCTTTTCCGTCCTTTCGAATTTGTATTCCTTATTGGTTATTTTCATCGTCAAATTTGTCTCTTCCTCTGTCATCTTCCGTGTTTGTCCCATTACCATACACTTTGTTTTATATTGGTTGATCTCTAACCCATACTGTTTTGCTTCTTGTGCTGTTTTCTTTACGACTTTCGCTAGTTCCTTTTTGTTCTTGCTATAACTGGTACGTCATCCGCATAGGCCATGCATTGGTACGCATTATTGAAGATAATCTCGTCAGTTCTTATTCCAGTATTTCTCATTATTACCTCCAACATCAAGTTGAAAGGTGAAGTTGATAATGGGTCCCCTTGTCTCTCATACCTCTTCCTGTCTCGAAATTCTGATATTCTTCCCCATTTCATAGAATTCTATTCTTTGTATTTTTGACTGTCATTTTTGTTAAACTGATAAGTTTTCCCGGTATTTCTAGTTGCTGCATTTCTTCGCATATCTTTTCTCTTATTATACGGTCATAGGCCTGTTTAAAGTCAATAAAGAGCACGTATAGTTCTACTTTATATTCACAGCTAATGATTTGAAGTTCTGTTAGGGTGAATATTAGGTCTATCGTACTTCTATTACTTCTGGAATCTGTTTGGTATTCCCCCTTTACTCCTTCCGTGTATATGTTTAATCTCTTTCTTATTATTTCCCCTAGAATTTTGTAACACACATCCAGCAGCGCTATTTCCCTGTAATTCTCACATAGCATTAGTTCTCCTTTTTTGTGCATCGGGCAAATCAGGGCACTTGCCCATTCGTTTGTCATTTTCTCTTTTTGTCAAATGTGCTTTATCAATACACCGATTTTTTCTCGTAGTTGCTCTCCTCCCGTATTAATCATTTCTGTCGTTATCCTACTTTTACCTGGGCTCTTATTATTCTTTATGGTGTTTATTACATTGTTTATCTCTTCACTGGTTGGTTCTACTATTCTGATTTTCCCGTCCTCTTGTTGGTTTTGTTCTACTTGCTCATCTGTTTCCTTATCATTGAGTAAATTTTTGAAGTGTTCCCTCCATTTTTCTAATACTTGGTTATGTTCCGCTGTTAATATGCATTTTTTGTTTTTTAAGTAGGGTTATCGATTACAGTAACTTTTCTCCGGTTTCTTTACTTTTTGGTAGAAGGATCGTATTCCCTTCTTTAGGATTTTTTCTTCCATTTCTCTCAATCTCATTTCATTTTGTTGCCGTTTCTTGCTTTTGCATAATTCTTTTAGTTTCTTTCTTTTTTCTTTGTACTTCAAGCTGTTCTCTTCGCTGTTATTCGTCAGCATCGGCACCCTTATGCCCTTCCTTTCCTCTGCCTTCCTCACGCACTCCTCGTCATACCAGTCTTTGCCTCTCATTTGTTCTTTCTTTTTTGGCATCACCCTTTGGTTGTTTTAGTTGTTTCCATGTCAGTTCGATTTCTTCTGTCATCCTAATTTTTTCCAACCATTTATTATTTTCTTGTTGGTATTCCTCCTTTATTTTACTCTCTCTTGCTATTTACGTTTGAAATTGTATTTTCGTGTTTTCTTTCGATTACCTACTACCTAGTCAATCTGGTTTACTACCCTTCCGTCCGGGGATTTCCATGTTCTTTTATAAATGTCTTTCTTTTGTAATTGTGTACTTCTTATTACCATATCTCTTTCCATTGCAAAGTTGATCAGCCTTTGTCCATTGTCGTTGGATAGATCATGCTTACTGTGCAGTCCTCCTGTTGTTCTGTATATGTCTTCTTTTCCTATCTTAGCATTACATCCCCCTATGACAATTTTCACATCATAGTTGGGTAATTTATATACTCATTTTCTAGCTCCTCATAATGTATTTCCTTTTAATCGTCCTCCTTCTCCTCCGATGGTGCTTGTATATTTATAATGCTAATATTTCTCTTCTCCCTTTTTATCTTTATGGAGCATATTCTTTTCGATATAGGGTTAAAATTCATAACTTTTTTCTTGTGTAGATTTCCCAGTAGGAAGCCTACCCCAAATATTCTATTTCTTCCTCCACTCTTGAAAAACATCTTATTTTCTACTTGCATTATACCAGTTTCCGGTTGCTTTGACTCTTGTATAGCCACTATATCCAGTTTATATCGTTCTACTTCCCTGACTAGTTGTTTCAGTTCTCCTGCTGTGTACGTCCCTCTCACATTCCAGGTACCCATTAAGAGTTTGTTTTTTCTTCTTTCGCTTTATTTTCTTTTTTCCATGGCTGCTGTTGTTATCTTGTATCTAGTATTTAAATTCGCACTTAGTTTTTTGGGTTATTACTTCTTATCCCTTCTTCATTCCTCGCCTCTTCAAGAGCCCACTTATCTTTACTCAATTTCCATTCCTTCTCATCTATGATGAATTTCTGATATCTGCTTTTAACATTTTTTTCTTTTTTCTTCTCCTCTTTCGCTTTCTTTCTGATCTGCATTGCAATGCCTCTTTCTTGTCTAGTTAAATCGTTATTTATAAACACCTTTCCTTCTTTCATGTTCCTTAATTTTGATTTATTCTTCATTATCTCCATTTTATCTTCAAAGCTTTCTAAGCACACTAGACTTGTTTTAGGTTCTATTTTACTCACTGATTTGATCTTTGCGTTTATTTCCACTTTTCCATTAATGAATTTTTCTATGTCCTTTTTTGTCTCCGTTACGTTGGTTGAGTTTATCGTTAGTCTCTGTATTACAATATTGTTTCTCCTCCTCTCTTTTTCCGTTTGTTCCAGTCTTGAATTTGTATCTTGTATCTCTTTTTTTATTACTTTGTATTCTTTTTTATACTGGTATTCTCATTTCGCAATTATAATTTTCTTTCTTCAATGCATTAACCTTCTCTTTATTTTTGATCTGCTCTCGCTTAATTTGGCTCACGTCTAATGTAAGCTGTTGTAGCATATTTAAGATTTTGTCAAGTTTGTCTTCATTTTTTTGCTTGTCCTCTTTCACTTGTTTCAGTTTTACTGGCCTTTTACTTATTTGTTTACACTTGCCAAAGGCATGCCCTTCCCTTTTGCTATCCCGTTCTGCGACCTGTATATTTCTTTTGTCTCCATCTGTCGATTCGCTCTCCCTATTTGACATTATTGTTTCGTTCCGGATAAATAGTTCGTAACCTTAAGTAGATCTTTAGCATTACCTTTTACCTGTATCTATTAAAATATCTACGACAGTGCACGTATCAAGTATTCCTTAACTATTTACTTTTGTAATAATTTGTAACTCGGCTAGGCGATTACGCGCACTTATCGGCCAGGGTCGACTCCTGGGTGACCGATAAGCGCTTCGCTTTACTTTCCCGTATGTAGGAAAATTCCTAGACTCGATTTAGCTCTTTCCGGTGTTATTAAATCTAAATTTTAATTTGCTATTTTCTATCCGCTATCTGCCTGGTTTTATGATGTATCTCTTGTACACTTTTCACCAATTTAATCGTTGTTTTACTATGATAACAACTCTTTTAAACTTTACCGTGTGACGGAGCCGATGTGCTCAGTTTTCGCGTCGCCACCTTTCTAACTTTTATAGGCTTATTTATAGATTTTCGTCTTAATTCAACAAAGACGACTGAATAGTATAAAGCTTTTTAAGAAGATACTTGCCATCGTAGCTTTCAGTTATTTCTATTGCATAGTTATTCTTGAACGAAGGTCAGTTAACCACTTTTTAAAATCGAATTTCATCTAAACTCCATTCCATATCCAAAACGACTGCTCCAACAACTCTACTAATCGCATCAGCAATACAACTGACTGAATTAAAGTTTGTAGAACGGTAAGTAATTTTAGACTGATTGTAACGTATATGTTTTGACATCAATTATCAAACAGAAAATAAACAAATGCATTTTAAAATCTTCCTCTCTTCCAAGAAACGAGTATAATTATTGCAAACTCCATCGAACAAACAGTTAAACCAACATGGGGTTAGAACGTACATACTTGCCTGAAATAATATTTCTCAATGTTCAGATCATGTGCTTTAAGAATTTCCTGGGTTTTTTCAAAATAAATGTAACGTCTACTAAACACAAAAAACGTGTTTTGTACACCTAAAAAAACAACATGCTTTATTTACAACGTGATGGTCTTTAATAAATGTTCTTTTAAATAACATCAATTACAGGCATTCCAGAACTGAAGGTGCCCGAGTTGAGTCCCGTCTTCGTACCAAGTGTGACGATTGGGGAAGGAACAGGCGTGGTCCACGTCGTTCAGAAATATACCAATTTTAAGATACATGGTTTGGCCGACTCCATAATAGACAATGCAGCGTAAGTAATCCCAAAGGGGCAATGTGAAATTATGACGAATAATTTTAGATTCACCATATCGCCCAAGGGCGCCGAAATCTTGTTCAACGTACACGCGCCTGAGTACCGCTTCGAAACGGATTATGACATGAACGGGCGCATTTTGCTTCTCCCCATGGTGGGCCAAGGGAAGTGCAATATTACTGGCAGTAAGCATTTCTACGCCCAACTAAGTTCTCATTGTAATTCCATTGTGAATTTTAGCAAACGTCAAGTTGGAATTGCGTGTATCTGCCGATATAATTGAAAAAAATGGCAAAGAGTACTTACGCGTTACCAAGACTGACGTCAAACTTTCCCCTGCAAAAGTTGCATACAAGTTTGATAACCTTTTCAACGGAGACAAGGCTCTAGGTGATCAGATCAATGGTGTGCTCAACGACAGCTGGAAGGAGGTCTTCTTAGATGTCCAACGAGCATACGAAGACATGCTAGAAACCGTTTTCACGAATTATTTAAATAGTTTCTTCTCTAAAATCTCAGTAGATCAACTTTTCGTAGAATAATGTACTTTGCCAACTAGATATAATTTGCTGTTGTTTTCGAAAACTAACACGTTAATGTAAAGGTGTCGGCTTGTTAGGTTCAATTAATTGACAATTTTTGTTTTACTTAGAGTTTGTCACGAAATACAATGAAGAAATATTCAAATGGCTTTTTATTACATCATATTGAACAGATCTGTAATATTTCAGGGAATTTAGAGAACCACTTTACAAGTGCTCCAACTATGGAGTTCATTATATAAAATAAAAATTTTTAAATTATGCAATTAGTCAATTGACACAAAATGGTAGTGGTAATGTACTGTAAAAAATTAGTAGCGTCCATGTGGCTTTCTTTTTTTTATTCAATCGTAGAATGGGGACGCATAAACACGCCCCTGTTGAATTGAAAGATTATTATTGGCTTCTTGACACGTAAAGAACACATTCATACACAGTTTACGTCCACCGCAACTTTGATTTTACAGTTAGTCGCTGTTTTACACATCCTGGTGCCGTAAAAGAACCAAATTTTTTTTGCATTCAGAGATCCTTAAAGCAAAAATTACTTAGTAGTAATAATAAATATTTGCAGAAAAGCTAGTTACTTAATTCCTGGTTCAGTTGAGTTTTGCAGAACTAAAGGAAATTGATATTTACAACTTTGACGTTTCAAAGCGCTGTGATGAAGGACCGACTACAAAATTCACCGATAGCAGCTTGCTTGGTGGCAATGCTGGTTTTGATATTTGCAAGGAAAGAGTCAAATTTATAAGACTGTTAAAGAAAAATATGTCAGCCAAAAAATGTAATGTCCTGTAAAATGCAATCTACCGTACTCGCAATATAAATAACTGTTACCGACAATAACATTTTCCTTGGCACCGCATATATACAAACCAAGTGTGTAATTAATATTCTAAAGTGTTTTCAAAATTTATAATTTTTCTCTCAAATTCAACACGCTATATTTAGAAAACGAAGTACTTGCGGACTAATTTTTTGTTCAGAATAAGCCAAGAAACATGCCAATCAATTTTCTACACCTGCTTAGAAAAATGCCTAAATATATTTTTTTGCGCCCAACGAAAGTTTTATAAAACTAGAAATATTGAGAAAAAAAACAGCACGATAAAAAGGCGTATAAGATACCGCATGATTTAAATTGTTAATTGACTTTAGTTAATAGCTATCCCAATAATAAATGCTCTTGGATGAATTCAGAAGAACGCAAGTAATATGCTTATGTACTGCTGTAATTACATAGCCGGGTGAATTACTGAAGATGATACACAATTATTCGCTACCAATGAAATGACAGTTATTAAATTAAAATTCACCGTTTTTCCGTTCCAGTAAACGCTCCATTCTGTTTTTATCTTTTGCTAATCGATCATGGCAGGCCGAAACGCAGATGTGGGTGTTGAACTGCTGAAATACAACAAGATAGTTTTGAAATCGGTGGGTTTACGTGCAAAGGAAGTCAAAGTTTTCTTGTTAAGATATTTACACCTATAATACGTACGTCTGAACTGCATCGCATTTCATATATCTTTAGCGTTTAGTGTGAAGAAGTGGAACCGCGATATATTCTGTATACTTGAAAATTTTCCAATTTCATTACTTCTTATTCATCAGTCTCGAGAAATCTTATATAACTTGCCTTCTTTCTATAGAAAAGCTGATGGTGGAGTTTAAATCTCAAGAGTACACGATGATAGATAAAGAGCATATAAGGTTTGCAATTATTTGCCACAATTGCATACTTTATTACAGCCATTTTCGACTAGAAATACTGCATGAACGCAATAATGAGTACGAAGCGGTCAGTTGTGGTTTGCCAACGCCCGCATTTTTTCCATTTGACACCGTAAATAATCCATAACGTCTAATTGCGTAGTTCATACTGGCTGTTTGGATTACGTCGGCCGGTTATGGCAATTGCCACAAACTCTTTACGTTTGGTGCAATAGTTTACCAACGCTGCTCACCTGATGCTGAGGAGAGCGTTAAAGCCAAATGGGAACACTTCGCTCCTGCTCGTAATTCCGAGCAGGAGCTAAGATACCAGCTACTAAAAAACATAAGTGATACACCACTCGTCTGTGTTGCAGTAAGCATTTTATTTAAAGTTCAAGGAACCTGCATATGCATTTAGTTGCAATCTCAAAATGAACATTTCTGACAGCCTAAACGTCTAACTGACTCTCGCAGGTCTAATAACACTAACCTTTAGTGTTCAAACTTCTTTTTGCCCATGAAATAGACAATTGGGTAAAATTTAGAAAAAACAAATTAGACTGCAAAACTAGTTCACGATGTGTAACAATTACGCTAGACGTGTGCCACTCTCCGCATTCATATGATATTATTAGGTCAAGTTTCAATACACATTGTTTACAAGCAAAGAATTTTTGCAAACGTTGTGTTTTGCACTTACTCAAATAGTAGGTTATTAAATCGTATAGCAAAACACTACACAATTTAATTGTATATCAAGCTCTGATTTTATTTGGTTTTTTAATATGCTTTTGAACTGAAGTTTATTCGTTTGTGAACAAAGGTTAAAAATGTCTTACGGGATAGTTAGGCCTGGCTACCCCAGTTATATCTTATCCTACAACGTTTCATCACTTCACCAAGTGTAAACCCGTTCAGTAAAATAACCTAATCTTATAACTATACAATTTATGTTCCGAAGTGCGTCCTGAACGAGTGCAAGAAATAATTCACGAAACTACACAAATCAAAGGCTTGCATAAATTGAAGGAGCATCGTGGACATTTAGCCTTTGTGTTTTTCAAATTCTGAATGTTAGTAATACAACTAGAACAACGTGAATCGAATTTTGCGACTTCAGCTTTCAAGAAAAGTTTGTGTGGTACCGTTTTTGTTTAGTTCTAAAAGTTAATTTAAAAATTTATATAATCCATAGTAAGTAAAATTGTGAAGCATTTTGTGTTAGACAATATATTCGTATTTCATGTGGGTATTTACAAGATTTGAAAACACAGAAACTTTTTCAAAACTACGTAATAAAATACTGAAAATTTTACAAATACGCTTTAACAATGTAACGAAGGAAGTAGTCGAATTTTAAAAACAATCACAATCACTGTTGCTGGTAGCAAAATACAATAGTTTAGAAATTAAAGAATTTATAACGAGTAGTACAATGTAGTAAAATGTAAGAGGTAAACGTTACCGCGAGCTAAGTAGACATCGATGCGTGCATTGTACACAAATGAAACAAATAATGCACGGCCAGGTATTAAAATATAAATGTTTCAATTATGGAGAGCAGTTTGTCCCCACCTTTTCCAATAAAAGAGAGAAAATGTTTGTTTTTTTATCCAGTGTCAGTACGAGCACGCTTTTCGACAAGCTACTTTCCAACTTCGGGGCGACTCTGACATGTTTCCTATCCTCTTTGATCTGATTAAAGGCGTGCTTCTGTCATCTTTTTTATGATTGATGATATTCTTTATGTCCCTGTTCGGGACATGGTCCAATAGGGTTAGTTCTACTGTCCGCCTGAGCATAGGCATCTTTATCGTGTGAAGGGCTTGCTCATGCCTAGCAGTCGCAAGCGAGGACTACACCATGGAGGGCGACTGGTGTGGCATCCTTAAACGACCAGTGACCACACCGCCCTGGGAAGCTCCAACTCTCGGCTATTATTGGCGTTAATAAGAACCAGAAGGCGGTTCTTAAGGTTGGGAAAGTGCATAAAGTAATTTGGAAAAACAAGCGGGAGCCAATCGTTAACCACGACAAAGCGCTACAGATCTAGCTAACAGTCGAATCTATAACGCACCTACCCTTCGTTGTTCTCGTCATCATAAACTCTAAAAGAACAAGCAGGTATCGGGAAACGGTGGGGGGTTAAAGAAACAGATATACCAGTAGTAGGAGCAACAAAAAGTTTTAATAAAAGTTAAAATATATAAGAAAGCTAGGATTGTACCTGACGACGCCAAAGCAAATAATACAGAAAGGTTGTGTTGTGTCAACTCAAAACAATATATAGCAACTAGGTTGGAATGCAAACGCCCAGTAAGATACATTAATCAAACAAAATACTACGTTGGATATGAGCAGATTCCAAGTCAACCTGGGAAAAACACATGACTTAAACATGTTAAAACTTGAGCAGCCCAGGCGCAATCATAATCTGCTTGCAGCTTTTAGCACAAGCGACTAGCTAATTATCAGCAGAAACCTTTATTTAAGAAAGCTATCGCCACTCAAACAGAAGCTAAACCTTTATCTTATACTGGGCACGACAAATCTTGAAGTCGTTTGTATTTAAACGTCGAATCCTAACGCAGGTAAAATACGGCTAATGCAACACAAAACTTCCGTTGCTATACAAACTAAAAAAACGCATGCGCTGGTACTCATTGCTTATTTAATTAACGGGTTTAATCCTGCGCATCACTGCGTAATTGGGACGCTCATAAAGTCATCGCCAGCGCATTTCTAATCCTTGCCACAGGTCATTGATTTGGAAATGCGGCATCTTTCCAGAAATGTTCTCGGTCATGGACCGAGCGATATCAGAGAAGTTAGACATGGAGAAGCGTTCGTAACAATACGTAGAACGCGTACGTAGGAGTACGCGGAAAGCGGACATAATATAACAACTAATTAACATAAAAACTTGTTTCTATTGCTATTAGAAAACTGGAGTTGTTTCCAGCCTGGATGTTTGAAATTAATCCTGGACGTCAAATCCCAAAAAGGCCACACAGAACTTAACACACACGTCGTACCTCAAGGAGCCAGGCGGATATGTGTCCGACAAACTTAAACTCAGCGTTCACTGCGCTTATCAGCTGGGATGGATACTTAACAACCGAATTATCCCAAAATGTATCAAGCTATAAATCTCTATAGCAAAAAGGAGATTGTTTGAATTGTTTCCGAGGATGGCAGCACAAACGTAAAAAAGGTTTTATTTTACCGTGCCACTAGTGACAAAATAGCTGGATATATTTTTAATGGAACGGTGTTATATATTTCAAATCGTTTACTTCCACGTCCGATAGAATTGTTCCTACAAAACGAAAAAACAAACAAGAACGTGTGTAAGACCGTCTGCTTAATGGGAACCACTGCTGAAGACAATTCCCCAAGGATAAATGTAAGCTGCTTTCGTAAAATTAAGAAAAAAACGTCACACTGGGCGATTGTCTTGTAAACTTCTGCCTTGAGATAGTTGGGCATTCACAGATTGCAGAGAACACCAGTCACCTGGTGCTCCTTCAGCCAGGCCCTTGTTACTGTATCTGGGAGCCTCTCACTATCAGCCGAAAAGCTAGAGCCTAGGTACTTGAACTGCTCTAATTTCTTCAGATCTTTCCAATCTACGGTAATTTTTGCAGCGATCTAGGGAGCAATTTCTATATTGAGATGGTTTGAAGCTCAAAATTTAATTCTGTATGCAGAGAGAAATATTGAACAAAGTCAATTAAAGAGCACAGTTGAAATATTTTATTTAATTGCAATCTAAACAGTAGTTGAAGTTATTAAATGCATCGGAAATGAGATGCAAGAACTATAATTAGAAGGATAAAGGCAGGCATATGAAAAGCAGATTTTGGAAGGATTGAATTTGAAGTTTGAGTAAAAGAAAGATTTAAGATGGCTAATATAATATAAGTAATATGATAGGTTTGAGTATATTTGAAGCCGGACCAAATTAAAGTAAATAATACAAAAGGTTGGTTATGTGCATAATGAATATGGGCACATAGTTATTAATAAACGTACAGGCCAGTGAAAAGCAAACAAGCTGAAAAGTAGATGGAAATCTAAGCAAGATAAGATAGAATTTGCAAAGAGCAATACAGAACGAGAGCAACTAAATTGAAAAATAATCAGTGACGTGTTTAAAATTGAACTCCAGTGCAAGTGCACTTTAAAACGTTTCATGTGACGAGAAAGAACAATTTTTATGTATAAGAAATAAAGACAGTTTCTAGTTTTAAGCAACAAACACGTTAATCAAATTTTATTCCTTTATGTAAAATTGTAACTAACACTTGTTTCCTTTAAACAATATTAGATCGCGGTTACTAGGTAAGGCGATGCTCTTTTGTTAAAAATATAAGAAATGAATTCCCGTAATTGTCAAGTTGTGGGAAAATGGTGGTCCTGAATTTTAATTATTTAATATAATAAAAATTATTTGCCACGTATAAAAAGTATACCAGTCTATTCTACTAGTTACCGGGCATCAGTAGGAGAGTTAGTAAAAGTTTCCCCTTCAAAAAGTTTAAAAATTGTGAAAACCAGCTTCGGCTTGGGTTCGGCCCCTAGCACCTGGATATTTGAACCTGTGACACCGGTCCATCTGAACTTCAGAAGCCAGGAAGCGCGAGTCCTACAGACCAGAAAGAGGTGTAAGAGCATCCCAGAACAAGATTTGGGTTCAGGAAAGCGACTTCCAGCGTATAAGGACATCGGCGTCACCTGCACCAGCTCCGAGGCGAGATCAACGAGAATTTCAAAGCTACGATTTAGCATGTTTTTATGTGTTTGGAGTCCGGAAAGCTACTGTACTTCGAGAATACACCTTGCTGAAGAGATTCATCGTGTTTCCGAGCATCCAGATCCGTCCCAGTTCGAGTAAATCGTATAGCGTCACCAAAAAATACGATTTTGGCCAAGATTTGGCGCTATCACAGGAAGTAGAATAAAAGATAGCTAGCGTCGTTTTACATCTCAATCTGAAACAAAATCAAGTTAGTTATTGCTGGGGGCTGGATTTGCTTCAGTTTACCTGTGGTTTCTTGCAAGTTTCGCTTTTGAATATCAAAATAAAACGCTGTATGCACCCGCGAACCTTTTGTGGTTAACTTAAGTTTGTGAGGTAGCTTCTACAGGAATATCGTTCAATATTAATTAATCCTAATAGATAGGCAACTTTAAGCGCAAGACCAGTAGGAGGGGTTGCCTACCCTTTTTGAAATTTAATTAAGAAGGCCCATGATTACGTTAATAAAAGAACAATAAATAACAAAAATTATTACTTCCTGTTTAATTGAGAAAGCAAAAGGGCGCTTCTCTATGCAGAAGCGAAGTAAATTGAAAATCCTAGCTTAGAAAGGATACAAGCAGACAATAGTAAGCCTTTATTTAACTCATACAGCATAGTATTAAAACATAATAATTTTTCAGGCAGATAGGATAAATTCCACAAACATTTTCTTTCTGACAAGGGCAGTTATCATATAACTGGTAGGTAGACGGCAAACTAATACATACAAATCGTAATAGAGGGTTTTCCTTGATTCAGCTCTTAGTGTCACCTCTTTGACCACCAGCTCTTAGGGCTTCCTCTTTGACTACCAGCTCGTCGGTCTTTTTCATTTGACGCCAGTTCTGGTCAGTTGTATATTCGCCATAGAGAAGTGTGTCGATAAGTTACGAGCGATAAGGAAAAGAGAGGACGCAATTAGAAATCTATAACCAGTTAGGAGATCACTCACCAGTCAAGGACAACTTCTTTGGTTCGATGAGGAGTTCTTCATAGTTAATGTTGGCAGATGGAGAGGTCCAGGTTCAAGGGTTCTCTGCATTAACCGTATGTTAGTCCTGAAAGGGTTTAATATCGTTAGTTAGACTTAAACCCGCGTCATAGCTTAAATATAATTAAATTAGGGCGTAAGCCTTAAGAATATTCAATAACAGATTAGTTTCAAGTAAAAACAATAGTTACTTACCAGGTGATGTGGCCTGAAGGGAGATTAAATCGTTCTGTGACTGTCAAGTTGGTTTTTGGGTCACTTGTCAAATAATAAGTTTTTTTTTCATAAAGGACCTTTCTTATACTACATGGAATGATACCAATTAAACTAAATACCGATCATTAATCGTAATTAAGACCTAGGAAAGAGAAATACGAGGGTATAGAGAGCTCTTTATATTTTCATCTTACGAACCGGAAGTTATTAATTAAATAGGTATAAGAGGTCTCCTAGATACTGATAGATTCATTAATCCTAACGTTTTATTAGAACAAATTCTAACTTGTCAGAGAAGAATAAAACTTGCTAAATAATTACATAATGTGTATTAAAATTAGAAAGGTATAAGCCTCTAATGCATAACAATTGATTTGTGGACTGTTAGAAAGAATACGTAACCTTTGTAAACTTATTGAATTTAAAACTTTTTAAATAAAGTTATGGCGCCCATTTCTTCTGATTAATGAACTTTTACCTTTATATGAAAGTGAAACGAACTAAAAATCCCACAATTGTTAAACCCTGATAAGAAACCGTATCTTGAGCTAGTCGGTGAAGTGTAAGCCTTCAAAGGTAAGTAAGGATGAGGGGTACAAGTAATTGAAGCGAGTAGCGCGGTTGTACTATAATTTTGCGTATTTGAGCTACCCTTAAATATTCAAAATGATATTAGTCTTGTGTTTTTCCGGAGCAAGCTCAAAGAAATATTGCAATTCGATAAAATATAGAAAGGGACAATTAACCATTTTATTAAAGAGTAATAAATACATTTCATTTTGATTAGCCTAAAATACTGACGGGAAAAGTTCTACATTTTTGAAATTTAATATAACTACTGAGAGTATTGTGTGGTGATTTGCCCTATTTAATTATTTATATTTTCACTAAACCTTTTATTAGTTGAAGACAGCCATTACAATTTTTGTTTTTAATTTCTTATTTTTTTTTAATTTTTAACAAAAGATCATCGCGTTACCTAGTAACTGCGATCTGATATTGTTTAAAGAAAACAAGTATTAGTTACAATTTCACACAAAGTAATAACATTTGATTGACATGTTTGTTGCTTAAAACTAGAAATTGTCTTTATTTCTTATACATAAAAATTGTTCTTTCTTGTCACATAAAACGTTATTTATCACTGCTCTGCTATGCACACTTAGTTTTAAAGTGCACTGGCACTCGAGTTCAATTTTAAACACGTCACTGATTATTCTTCAGTTTAGTTGCCCTCGTTCTGTATTGCTCTTTGCAAATTCTATCGTATCTTGCTTAGATTTCCATCTACTTTTCAGCTTGCCTGCTTTTCACTGGCCTGTACTTTTATTAATAACTATGTGCCCATATTCATTATGCACTAAACCAACCTTTTGTATTATTTACTTTAATTTGGTCCGGCTTCAAATATGCTCAAACCTATCATATTCCTTATATTATATTAGCCATCTTAAATCTTTCTTTTACTCAAACTTCAAATTCAATCCTTCCAAAATCTGCTTTTCTTATGCCTGCCTTTATCCCTCTAATTATACTTCTTGCATCTCATTTCCGATGCATTTAATAACTTCAACTACTGTTTAGATTGCAATTAAATAAAATATTTCAACTCTGCTCTTTAATTGACTTTGTTCAATATTTCTCTCTGCATACAGAATTAAATTGTGAGCTTTATACTATCTCAATATATATTATTCCGCCCCTGTAAGGTTTAGCTTCGGTCTATTTTCATTTTGCTGTTAAATTCAGTGCTGCACTTAGTAGTTGAGGTCTTGGCGGCTCTCTTAAGCCAAAAAAACATCGTCGACAACCAGCATCGTCCATAGGTTATTTGTTTAAATATCTGCCGTACCTGTGTATATAGAGAATGACGAGTAGAGATGATCTTTGGTGTATGCCAACGCTGATGTCGAATGATGCAGACATCCAAATGAGGTATCGCACAGAGCTGATGCGATCGGAGTGCTTGCCATATAAGGGCAAAAGGGAATATTTTGAAAGATTTCGCCATGTCTAGACGAATGCCATGTGAATCGGTTTTCTCTTCTCTATATGCAGTGGATTGGGACGATGCCGGTAATGTAGTGGAAACGGCAGTCCAGAGTGCACCCGAACATCTTCATCTGTGACAGAGCAGTCAATTAAGCTGCCGGTAATTAGGAAACCCCGCTAGATAGGACAATGACGCTGGTTTAGAACACTTTGGGACGCTTGTTTTCTTCGATAATTTGAGTAATGTGTAGCATGAAGATGATTTTTTACGTCTAATCGTCATATAAGTTTTCAAACTTTGTCAGGGATATAGCGTAAGCACAATTTTTGAATCTAGCGCTTTTCCGCATTTTCCTCATCTGTATTTCAAACTATGCCCAAATTGAAAGTTTAGCTATGTTTTAAAACTCACTTTCATTCATTTCAAATACTATCGTCTTCTCGTTCATTTCATCATATCTTGAGCGCAACGTCGATTTAAATTTAGGTATGCTTACTTGGCGCATAAATGACGTTTCATTCTTAATTGCTTTTTGGCTCCGGAGCGCCGGCCGTTTCAAACAGGCATGGTCTTGTTTCCCGTAGTTTCCAGTTCTAGTCGCGGATGTGGTTGCTTGATATGGTGCAACAATTACGTTTTCGTGCAAGTCAGAGAGAGAGAGAGAGAGTGAGAGAGAGAGAGCTTTTTAAGTAGCGCAAGCGCGCGTTTCTTTGGCTTTAAAATTCACTCGCCTGAGTTCAAGAAGGCAACAAGTGATGTTGGTTTCGCTCAGCGGGTGCCCTTTGGCTGCGGCCGGTCAATGTCGAAATTACTAAGTGGGTGTCATCGGTCGAGTTTTGGTCTTTTAAGTGACATTTTGTGTAGTTATTAGCTGAGGAATTTTCTTATCGCGGAGTTGGCAGCTTGAATTGACGCCTTTTGGGGCGGATAATTAATTGGAAACCTTTTTTGTGCTAATCGTTGGAAATGAAGTTTACGTGTACCGTATCGCAACCTTGCTTGTTGATTACGTTCTTCGTTCTACTCTCCTTGGGGATTTAACATCGTCTAGACCCACTCGACAAATAGCACCCCAGGTCGTTTCTTGCAGTTTCTTCAAGCACTTTGGTGCAGTCGCTTGGCCACCACCTGCAGCTCCTTTGAACATCATCACCGTAGCCAGCCGAACCCCTCAAGGGTACTATGTCTTGTAATAATTTTAAAGCGCACATTGCGCAGTGAAGTGATGGAAGTGTCCCCATTTTACTTCGAATTGCTGATGATTTAAAATTAAGCGTTTGAACTGTTGTTACTTACTGTCTTTAAAGTGAATTATCGTCCAGTTTTAATATTTATATACAGTGTGTTCCCGGATAGGTGAAACGACTCTTGTTTTTGGGGTTCAGCCCTACTTGGTTAAAGACGAATTTCTAACATAATTTCAGTTTTGAAAAATCAAGTATGCCTTGGAAATTTTCAAAAAACCTATTTTTCTGTAGAGTAAAGTGCCTTTTATGTGACAAATACGACAAAAAGTTATTAATAAAAGTTGTTTAGAATCAATATCTACGCCCCTATGCCAAATTTCAAAATCCTCAGCCAACTTTGAACTCGCACAATTTATTTTATGTTTAGGTCCCAAATCAAAGAATTTTACTTTTAACAAAGATTTTTATTAGAAAAACAAATAGTTTTAACGTTTTTTATTTCATAATAAAAAAACTTTGTTAAAAATAAAATTCTTTGATTTGGGAATTAAACTTGAAAGGAAATGTGAGAAATCAAAGTTGGCCGAGGATTTTCAAATTTGGTATAGTGGCCTAAATGTTGATTCTAAACAACTTTTTTTAATAACTTTTTGTCGTATTTGTCACATAAAACGCTCTTTACTTTACAGAAAAATGGGTTTTTTGAAAAATTCCAAGGCATACTTGATTTTTACAAACTGAAATTAGGTTAGAAATTCGCCTTTAGCAAGCAGGGCTGAACCCCAAAAAATAAAAATTTAAATCTAAAATGTTTTACCTTTCACAAGAGTCGTTTCACATATCCGGGGACACACTGTATAACTTAACGTTGTGGGATTGAAGTAATTACTATCATTGTGTCAGATTTGATTGTTTACCGTCAAGATTTATTGTTTGTAAGTAGTTTCATTGTGTAGTTAAAGGTGCTACCGTTTTTGAGTAAGATCATTTGCATTTATTTTGATGTTCATTGTTTCCCTACATATTTTTACTTTATCATAGTTCATTTTTAATTAGTTGCACTTAGCACTGTTAAGGTTGGATTGGAAAGGTTGGGCAATCGCTTCCACTTTCTCGGTGAGCCCAACTGTGTTTTTTTCGATTTAGTAAAGTAGTGGCGTCTGGCAATTAATATAATTATTTTGTTTACCGGGTCGTTGCCCTAATTAAGGTAGTAAGGAACCCCCTTTCTCCTTCTGACTGTTAGTCGACAAAACTTTGTTACAGCAATTCGTAACGTAATTGGGGCAATGGATCCGAGAATTTTTCAGTTTGTGTCATTTTATCGGGTAACTGACGGTTGAGTATTTTGGATATCAAATGCATGTCGTAACGACGTTTTCGTCTTGAAATAATTGTCTAGCCTAATTGCTTTCCATTTTTTCTTTTTCTTGAATACTATCAATGCTTGTGGTTGTAAGGGTTGTGACAGGTACATAGCTGAAATTTGGGTTAGATACGAGTGTGAGTGGATATTGGAGCTCTGTATTGAAATTCCAGAGAAGTAGTCATGCCAATGTTGGATATTGGTTCGTGGATCTCGCAATAGGTAATAATTGGCATCTTTGTGGTTCAGCGCTTGACCAGTGGCTTGTTTGGGCTGGTAAAGAAAGCTGATTAGACGCCAAATTTTGTTCGTCCCCAGAGTCGTTCCTAACTGATCGTACAGTGGCTGTGGCCACTTCCCTTTTCACCGACGACTTGGGGGTTTTCTATCGGTCGAGGCTAGCGGTCAATTGGATTTCGATCCAGGTCTTGTAAGCTAGCTTTTTTACTTTGATCGCTGCTTAAACTTCTTCTCAATGGCAGTGCTGTGGATTTGAGTAGTAATCTTACTCCAGATAGTCTAAGCTGGTGGATCGAAGTAGACGTTGAGGTGTCAAAGTATGGTGCCAGCCAACTTCCTCTATTTGCTTCATTCAATTCCAGTTTTGTGCATGCAGGGCCACAGCTGCAGGTTGAGTCGTACGTCGAGGATGAGTGGTCGATATTGGGAGACCAATGTTGTCAGATGGGTTTATCTTGGCCCAGGGGTGAGTTTTAAATCGAGCAGTGGTAGCATTTAGTGGTCGATTTGGGTTGAGATTTCACCGTTGTTGCCGGTGGAGAGATGAGAGGGCGTTTTCTTACGGTGCCTTAGTGCAGTTTAAGAGGCACTCATCGGATTCCACCATGCTTATATACGCGTCAAAGTTTTCTCAGAATTAGTCCTTGCCCTCGTCGGTCTAGCCAATTTGGAGACACTGCGGGAGATGATGAGAAGGGTTGTTGAGTCAGAGATGAACTAGATCGACACAATCCGATTCGAGACATTCGCAACGTCAGTGATGTAGGGTGGAAGTGGTTTGTTCATATCCACGTATGCTCTATTACCTACTTCTGATATTTTAAATTTATATATGACAGTTGTAACAGTAGGTGTCAAGTTGTTTAAATTATCAAATTTTAAATTACACATGTTTAATCAATGAACACTTTCAGCAGTTCTTAAAACGTAATATGTACGAGGCTTGTACCGTAAGTAATGCCTGTTTGTCTGTAATACCGCTAAATTAAGAAATATTTAAAACAAATCTCGTATAATATTTATTCAAACTTTGAAATACAAAACATTAGTTCTCTTTCGTAACCCATTGTTTTATAGCTTGTTCTACCTCCTTCTGCCGTCATTTTTTTGACTGATTTTTGGTTTTTGGATCACATATAGACACCCATGTTTCATCCCCACTCACCACAACATTATCAAAAAATGATGGCCCTCGTTTTTCGAAGGTGTTTACGAGATCAGCACATATCTCCATTCTTTTTTTCTTTAGTGCTTCGGTTAACTGGCCAGCAACCCACCTAGAATATACCTTAGAATAACCAAGAGCGTTTATAATCTTCTCCACAAAATTGTGTACCGATCTCAATGCACTAACAGTCTCTCGAACAGTCGCATGTTGGTCTTCACCAATCATTGCATCAATGCCCAATTTTGTTTCATCAGTTCTAACAGTAACCGGCCTTCCTGAGCGTAACCTGTCAAATGTATCGGTTTCACCAGCTTTAAATTTTGCTCACCCATTTACGCACATTACTAACGTTAATTGTCGACTCACCAAACACTTTTAAAAGCCGTCTATGAATTTCAGGGGCAGAACAACCTTCTTTTTCCAAAACTCTATAACTACTCTTTGTTTTAATTTACTATCCATACTCAAAATAGTTTTCAACACGAATACACCCATCAGTTTAATAAACAACTGTCATAAAACGACAATAAGTGATCAAAGCTTTCGTTGATGATTTTGTTTGGCTTTTCCAGGCTAACAGGAATTACTTACGGTACAAGACTCGTAATTGTTGATGTAGCAGATGTAATAAATAAAACAAAAAGGTGTGTCACACTATTTATTTACAATAAAAAATTCACCGAAAATCGTGGATGGGCAACATCAGATGCTGAATTGGAAATAAGGGAGAACTACTATTCTACACAACCCGAAAAAATGCAAAGTGGAAAAAAAGTTGAACTGAAAGACAAGAAAAAATTGAAAATAAACACCGTAAAATTGGAAAGATGGAGAAACTACTATTTTACACAACGCGAAAATGATATACAGGATTTATTCAAATGAAGTAGGTGGTATAGATTATATGGGTAAATCGTTGATTCAAAATAAGAAGATCAAGCCAAACATACCTTAGTGCAAAGTTATATCCTTGATGACTTACAGTCCCGTAAAGCTCAAGAAGAAGAAACATTAATCAAGAACACGATAACAGAAGCTACTCATATTTGACAAACGCTAGTATCCATTATTGCATAATGCATCATCGTAATGGTTTAGAAATTAATGCGCAGGGGACACTGTCGCAGCTAATTACTGATATATTATTTGTTTCACTCTGTATCATTAACATTTTTTAAAATTGCTATAGACCTATTATATCTACAGATTTGTTATTTGTTTCTTTCTTTTGAGTTTTTGTCTTCACCAAACAATAAAAAAATACTGGAAAGGTCATATTATATAAACGCTACTTTAGTGCGTTTGTTTTAGCAACGCCATTTAGTTGTTAAGTTCAGTTAACCATTACATTTGTTAATATTTTTTCATTAATGTCTAATCAATACCATAGCAGTGACTAGCTGCAACATCGAGCCTGTGCATCAATCTCCAAACCATTGTTAGCTCGATTTCCTTAAATCTTCAAATATCAGACTTTACGAGAGTATACTTGAGGGCCCGCTAGCTAGACTCAGTGAAGACGGCGTGCAGTTCTTTACAAGGCGTTACTACCAAATAGTATGAGCACCAACAAGTCTCTATTTACAACAAATATACTCAGATAGATCGAGCACTTATAAACTCAAATAATCGCAGCAGGCAATATCCCCCCACCCTGACTCATTCACAAGACAACCGGAGGATTTTTGTATAGTTAGCCTCCCATTGCACTGCATGTTCAAATGCCGATTTATACTCGAATAAATCATATAATGTGGATCAGAATTTGATTTTGAGTTTGGTAGTCCATGAAGTAAGATGACCAACCACTGTCTTTTAGTTTTAGATAGGGTTGGAAAGTTTCTGTTATTGATTTCTATTGTTGCATTATTTGAGTGCACGTTTCCTTGAGTATAGTTTATTTGTTGCTATGGATTGGTAGTACGAGCACTTTCTATAATTGGCGGGATATTCACCATCATATTTTAGGAGTAGTGGTTTATCGGCAGGAATTCTAGTACACAGAGAGTAATGGTGGATTTCTTTGCATGTAACGCATCGGGAAGTAAATTTGCAATAGTTCTTGAAATGTCGTTATAATTGGCACCTTGAACATTAGGGCATATCGGAAGATTTTCGTCTGCCTCCTACCGGAAGCGTTTCTTAGTCGGTTCGGTTTTTATTTCTTCCTGGGTAAGAGAAGTAGGTAAACTACGCAAAATAGCAGCAAAGTTTTCTCGTAGTGTGTTTTTAAGTGTGGCAGTTTAGATCTTGCGAACCGCAACCTTGATGTCCCTTGGGACTTTCTGATAGTTCTCAGCTTCATGTAGAAAGATCGGAATTTTTTTCGGTATATTTTCCTTCGCCTTCAGCTATTCATATTGTTTATCTTGTTTTTTGTTTACATTCATTTTGGTGTTATCGTTTTATTTTAGCTCTTGTCTTTGAGAATTGTTCTGTGGTGTAATCGATGACAAGTAAAATTTGTTTGCATAAAGAAGTTGGGATGGATCAAATATGTATCTTTTGTTAGGTCATTAGGATTAACAAACAAGTTGCTGCTGTAGCGTTTGTAAGCACTCATAGTTATTAGTGGGGTTTAAAGTCTAACTAAGACTTTAATGTTTAAAATTTTAACACTATGAATAGTTTATTAAAGTCTAATACTGCTAAAAATTAATATATAGATAAAGGTTAAAGTAAAGGTGGTGTGAAAAACTTGATGATCTATCATCTGATTAATCAAACGTAACAACTCCGATTTTGCAAGTTCTTCATTATGCATTACAAAATGTTCTTGTTTTTGCACTTTCGTCAGTGCGACTAAGAGCGATCGACCACCAGTGATCAAGGGTAGCAGGGAGAAGTTCGATTAGTTATATGGGACAGTTAGGAGATACCTTAGTGTATGCACTTATGAATAGTGCCTATACTAAATTTCAAATAAGAATGTAGTAGATGGCGCTCTGAACTCAAACTCGTTTTTATGGAATTTTACATAAATTTAGAAAATATCAGAGGACTTTAAGCTGCGTGAAAAATAACGTAAGTAGAACGGGGACAAAAGCTGGCTATGATTTGCATGACTAATTAGTACCACTTTAGTCAATAACCATTCCCACATTAAATGCTGTTGTAATTCCGTTGCTAGGTAATAGCTCGGTTAATTACTGAAGATAATACACAATGATCCGTCTAATGCGGGTTTCGATAAATTATTAATTGAATGCATAAAGACCAAATGACACAGTCATTGACTTACACTTCACCTTTTGCACGTTCCAGTAAACGATTCATTCTGCCTTTTGTCGCTTGCTAATCGATCATGGCAGGCCAAAACGTAGATGTGGGTGTTGAACTGGTGAAATACAACAAGATAGGATTGGCATTAGTAGGCCTACGTGCAAAAGGAAATCGAAGCTTTCTTTTTAACATATTTACAACAATAATGTCTCTCAATTGCATTTTATTTGATATATCTTTAGCGTTTAGTATAAAAAAGTGCAATCTCGACATATTCTGTGTGTGCGAAAATTTGAGCTTTATAGCATTAACATTTACGTCCCAATTTCAGTATTTCTTATTCATCATTATAGAGAAAACTTTTAAACATTTGATTGTTTCTCTAGAAAAGCTAATGGAGGAGTTCAAGTCTGAAAAGCACACGATGATAGCCGAAGAGCATATAAGATTTGCAACTGTTTACGGCACGGCGTATACATTGGTGGCCATGTCCATATACTGTCTTATTCCGGTTTTCGACTACAAATACTGCGTGGAACGCAATAATGAGTACGAAGTGTTCATTTGTGGTTTACCAACGCCCGGAATTTTTCCGTTTGACACTGTAAATAATCCAGGACGTCTGATTGCGTACTTAATACTAACTGTTTGGACTATTTCGGCCGTTTATGGCATTACCCATACAGTCCTTATGTTTTCTTCAATATTTTACCATGTCATTGCTCACCTCAGGATGCTCGAAGAGAACATTAAAGCTATACAGGACCACGAGCCGGTGGAAAGATATCAGCTGCTGAAAAGTATAGCCAGACACCACTCGTCTGTGTTGCAGTGAGCATTTTATTTGGAATCGAAATAACCTCCCTATTAATTTTTGTTTCAGTCTCGGAATGGAGGTTTCTGACAGCCTAAACCTCTACTTGAGTTGCACAGGTCTAACAACACTAGTCGTTAGTCTTTGTGGTTTTCAAATCGTGAAGGTTAGTAATATAACTAAAACAGCGTGAATCGACTTTTGCGACTTTAACATTCACGAAAGGCGTCTTCCTTTACTTTGTATGGCACTGATTTTGTTTTGTTTTACAATTTAAATACCTGTACAGTGAGTTGCAAAAAATTTTGAAACATTTTGTTTGTCAATAGTACTCATTTGCAACGTGGGTATTTACAAAATTTGAAAAAACAGCTCATCTTTCGAAACTAGATAATAAAATACTAAAAACTCTACAAATGCGCTTTAAAAATCTAACAAACAAGCAGTAAAATTTTACAAACTGTCGAAATTACTGTTACTGGATTAAAATAAAATATTTTTAAAATTTAAAATATTATAATGAGCGTTATAGTAAAATGTAAGAGGTGAACTTCTGACTTTTCAAGAAATGAAGCAAATAGTGTTCTGTCAATTTCTAAAATATAAATGTTTAAAGTAATCAGCTGCAGTTAATCCCTATCTATCGGAAGAAACAAGGAAAGATCTTCTATTTTTTTTCTTTCTCCCCTGACCACTTTCTCCGATTCGTGCTACTTCTATGATATTCATCACGTCTTTGTTCATGAAATGGTCCAATCGAGTTGATTCCACCGTCCAGCTGAGCATTGACATCTTCGTTGTGTGAAGGGTTTGTTCATGCCTGACAATCGCAGACTAGTACCCTGTACCATAAAAAGCGACTGAGCGAATGATTGTATTGTAAGAATTTGTCTTGAAGTAGTTGGGCATTCGTCGATTGCAGAGGATGGCAGTGATCTGGAGCTCCTTTAGCCAAGAGTAGGGGCGATAGAGATTATCATTGGTGTGTGGCAACACTGATGTCGAAGGGCGACATCCAAACGGGACATTTTGGTAGAGGACGTCCACTGCGACTCCGTTAAGCTTCGGATTGATGCTGTAATAAATGAGTTTGCGTCTTCTCATTTCATCTTCTCCATAAACGCGATGTCGATGCGGGGGTTTCTAAGGATGATGTTGACTAATGGAAATCATTAGACTTGATTATTTCTGCCTCCCCAGTTACCAATTACTTAGACGAAATTTATGTTACTCGTTACTTACAATAAATATGAAAAAACAAATAACAATTTTTGAACGTACCATATGCCTTTGCTATGTTTCAGCTCTTTACCACTAATTCTTTACTCCCTTTAATAATTGCAGGCGTTCATGACAACGATAGTATTTGCGACTCTATTCAGACAGCTGGTGGTGATGTTAAGTTATGTTTTCACTCTATTCGCTGTAACTATACTAGGTCAACTTCTAATAGATAAGGTGAGGTAGAATCACATGTTTGACATGTAACTTTGGAGGGAACTAAATTTTAGAGTCTCGGTATATCAGATACTCTATACAATACCGAGTGGTATAACGAATCGATTCCGTTCCAGAAGTTAGTACTGATTATGATGATACGATCCAGAAAGGCTCTAATACTGCGCAGCGCATATGTAAATGATGTGTCCTTTGTTAGCTTTAGTCAGGTGAGACGAACTCGGTAATTATTGTCCTTGAAGTAATAATCGATTCTGTTGTAGATAATGAGCCACAGTTACTCCTATTTAATGTTGCTATATAATATGGTCTTAGTGGAAGAAGAGTAATCAAACTCTATATTTAATATCTCGTTAACCAGCACATCTTTTGATATGTATACAAATTATTTGTATTCCTTAGCTTCTTGCACAACGCTATTAAATATTTATGGTAACCAGCTTTCTATACATGACGCAATATACATGTTCTTTTTCTTCATAAATGATTTGAAGAATCCACCGACATGTTTCAGTAATACTGAACTTAAACACAAAATGTATTCGAACCATATTTTTGCTTATGGACCCATTTTCGAACAGAGGGAATAGGGGAAAAGACAGTTGATAAATATGGACAAAAGAATATCCAACGAAAAACTATTAGCAACTTGGTATAAGACGATTTCTGTGAAAGCTTTGCCATGGAGAAGAAAACTCGCATTAAGCGAAGGAAACTCTAAGTTACAAAGAGTTAAAGAAGTGGAAATTTATTTTACAAACGTTAGGTCAGCAATGGATATTTTGATTATATTTCTGAGTAACTGATATCTAATTGTCTTTTAGGCTTTGGAACGTTTAACTTTTCAACTATATGTCCACAACTTATGCGTCATCGATATGCAGCTATTCGCTTCATTTTTTCACAAATGTTTAAAATGCCTTGTAAGCCACTATATTCGTAGTTAGTAATTCTCTAAACCTTATTTACATTCACAATAGATAATCACACATGAGTCACTAATTAATTTACCTTTCCTTACAATAGTTTGCAACGCACTCTAATCCTTTAGAAATCATCGTGGTCTAGATCGAACTTCAGGATTTTCAAAGAACTTACTCTAAGCGTACTGTTGCTGCCGAGAAACAAATTAAATTAGTGAACGGTATTTCAGATTCCACTAACCGAAAATATCTAATGGCTTTTGTTTTTTCTACTATCATTCTGTGATACCCTGTTCGATTCTGTTATGTACTATTCAACTAAGTAGACCTCTTGCTTACGGCTCCGTATTTAAAAAGTCAACTCAAATCCGTTTAACAAAATCCAGACAGAACCTAGTGTCACTCGATCATCTATAAAAGAAGTATAAATTCGTGATATTGTTGAAAAAGAAGAGAGTTCTGATACATGAATTGCAAGTTTAGTAAATAAGTTTTACAGTAAAATCTCCGAACAGTTCATGAAGGAAGTCCAGGCATACAAACAAAGAGTCTAATCAGAGCTGGGCAAATTACTTTTAAAAAGTAATTAATTACTAATTACCAATTACCGCCCAATGCACTAATTTAATTAACATAGATTCAATTACTCACAAGAAATAGTAATTCAATTACCAATTATTTAGTAATTGTAATTGTACAACATTAATTACTTTTTCAATTACTTTCAATCAAAATTATTGTCATATACAGTGTGTACCAAATGTATGGAACCGGCCGTGTTATTTCAAAACTATTCAAGCTAAATCGATAAAATTTAATATGCATGCTGTTTGCAAAGCCTTCTCTTAGGTCGGGAGCGGCTAAACCAACTTGATTTTTTTTAAATAGGAAGGGGGTCAAATTCCATACCGTTTGAAAGGTATTTTCAAGTAAAATTCAGCGACATGCTGTTTACTATAGTTATCTCTAAAGATAACTTCGCTATTTTAAATTAAAGATTAGGAGTAGGTATTAACTGGTAAAACTGAAGATCCAGTTGTAACGTTTCGCTTGTGAATCTAAATTCTAAAGATACTTGAAACGTATTGGGAATTTAATTCGCCTCCTTATCAAACGTTTGCATCTCAAGACCGAGCTAAGAAGCGATAGCGCGGGCCGGTAGCCGATGCGCAGTAAGCCACGTTTGCGCTCAGGAGTGTTTCCCCCGCCGCCAGAGTGGGGAGCACGAGCGCCGACCGGGAGCCACTGAACGTATAAAAAGAAGCACATGGTAGCTCCTGAGACATCATTCCGACCTGAGCAGCGAGAGAAGCAACACCCAGCCAAGCGACCAACCAGAGCAGAGAAAGTTTTCGAACTCCAGCCGTCCGGGGAGTCCAGTTGGTTCTCCGGGCGCGCTTACACAAAAAAAAGAATAGTCAACGTTTCGTTCATCCCATTCCTTCGTGTGCCATCAGGACGTTAAGATGGCAGGGAAAAAGAAACGGACCCAGCCCGACACCGAATCCCAGGAAGCCAGGCTCCGAGCACACCGAGCTGTCACCCGCACCAGGGCCGCGGAAACCGCAGAGGACGCCGCTAAGGACGCCGCTGTCAACGCCGCCTGCGATGCCGCCGACGCCGCCGAAGAGGCAGCAGCCGCAGCCGCCGCCACCGCCGCCACCTTGGCCGCCAAATCCGCTGTCGCCAACGCCGCTGAACTCGCATCTCCGGAAACTCATAAAGATAAACCCCACGCAGCTAGAGCCGCCGCTATCTACGCCGACATCGATGCCGCCGACGCCGCCGAAGAGGCCGCAGCCGCAGCCGCCGCCACCGCCGCCAACTTAGCCGCCAACGCCACTGCCGCCAGAGCCGCTGCCCTCGCCGCCAGAGCCGCTGCCCTCGCCGCCGGCACCGCAAACTCATCAAAAAAAACCGGTGAGAACAAACCAGTACCGTCCCTCTTATCACTTCCACCCCTCGAACCCCCCACATCCCCAACATCCTCCCGCGCCCGTCAATCCTCCGTATCATCTTCTACCTCCCAGCCCGATTCCTTCAGATATTCCATTAAAAACATCCCAGATAGTTACGCTACCCAAAAATCCTTCTACTCCCTCCTGATCTCCCACGGCTTCAAGGGCATCAAAACCCTTGTAGTCAACTACAACAAAACCGCCCTCCTTATCACCGAGCAACCCCTCAATGGAGTCACCCAGTCCAAACTCCGCACCGCCACCAACAGCAAAACTCTTGAAGTTTGTCCCTTATCCCGAAAGGCCTCCCCCACCCAACAAGCCAAAAAACCACCCACTTTCTCCATTGTCGCCCGAGACGTCGACCAGGACATCGCTCCTGAAGACGTCAAACTCCAGTGCCCCCAACTCCAAATTTTCAAGTGCTGGAGAATCACATCCAAAGCCACAAACCGCCCCACTCCCCTACTCCGTATCATCTCCACTGATAAAGCCACCATCGACGAGCTCCTCATCAATGGCCTCCAACTTTTCGGCCGCAAGCACCCTTGCGAGCCCTCCCACCCCCCCACCCCTATACCTCTCCAGTGCACCAAATGTTTTGCCTTCGGGCACTCCCTCTCCGAATGCAGGAGTAAACCTGTGTGCCCCACCTGCCCAAACACCCACCCCCCCGGAAAATGTCCCAGCGAAACCCCCAGCTGCCCCTTCTGTAAAGGAAACCACCCAGCTTGGTCCCATCAATGCCCTAAATTCCCAAAACCCCAAACCATTACCCCCGAAACCCCTGTTGTCCCGACCAAAATCATTGAACCCAGCCTCGATCCCGAAAACTCCGACATGGACGAAGACCAAACCCACGAACCCTTCCTATCAGTGAGACAATTCATCCGTTTCCTTACCAAAACCCTCTTCGACCTTTTCCCCCTGCAGAAGCAGAAGATCCAAACCACCCTAGAGCAATCCGCCCATGCCTGCCTAGCCCGTTTCCTCCGTATATCACATTCCGGTAACAAAGTCGTTTTTACCTTTAACTAAATCACCCCCCCCCCCCAATTTTCCTTTACCTTGACCTCACTGGATCCTCATTGACACTCCCCTGTCAATGAGGAGAACCATTTTCCTAACAGCCAATACTACACAAATTTTTCTATGATTACAGATGCCGCCCACCGAAGAAAAAACAACCCCAACATCAGGACCAGTAGAAGTACCACCAACCCACAAGAAGGAAGGAAGACCCCAGGGCTGAAGAGGCCAAAAGCCTAGAACGGCCCAACCCCACGGACTTATATTAATAATATTAAAATGTTTTGTAAATAATCACCTGTACATATTCTGTTTAATATACGTATTTGATTTGATTTGATTTGAGCTCCTGAGACAGATCCCATCCTGGGGTTCTCCCTTAAGCCTTCTCCCAATCCACCTGGAAGAAATTCTATTCCCGAGTCCTCTCCTGAACTCCTCCTAATCCACCCGGAACGATCACTCGTTTGCTTTGGTATCGTTACTGTCTTAGCAAGGGAGAAATCGCCTAAATAAAAGTTCTTGCGGGTTTGGTATGGTTACTGTCTGCATGCAAGAACACCCCGATAACGTAGAGATCCTTATCAAACCCGTTCCCAAACCGTCATTAATTTAAAGGCCGAAACCGTGGCTACTAATTAGCTTTCCCCGTATCCCGTGTAACCGAACCGCTGTTAGTTAAAGGCCGAAACCGCGGAATTTGTAACTAACATTCCTGTAATTCGTTGAACGAGATCACCGCCGCCGTCCCGTCCGTGATCATCCGAGTTCCGAGGGCGCATTCCATTTGCGTTCTCGAAAGCCGTATTTCAACTGTATTAACTCGCCCGAATTGTGAGGCACCAGGAAGTAATCAACAGCCCGCCGCCTCCAGGCAAATCGTCTAGCGACCCCGGTCCAGTTCGGCTCACCGAACGCGAACTCCTGCAGCTTCTTACGCCGGCAGGTATGTTCTTGAAACACCCTTTCTAATCCGAAGTGTTCGCAGCAGCTAGCCATTGTAAACAAATCTCACCTGGTGCATGCGGCCGGCGACCTTTGCTCCAAAGTCGATGCGCGAAGCAGCTGATGCGCGGCCGACCCACTCCGGGACATTGCCCAGAGGCGTAACGTGCGCTAAGCCAGGGCATTCTACCAGACCGCTCCGCCTCCGCGCAGAAGCGCCACCGGCGACCAGGAGCAACCCCTGTTGATGCAACTACCCCCTTTGGCAGTAACGCGTAGTGTGCAATATTATTTCTATTTTCAATGTATATAGTTAAAAACAGTATATCTCATTTCGAATATTTACCCAGTGTTATTTATTGATCTACGCTATATCCGAGCAATTTGAACGTATTCTCCGACTTAGAGCATATCCGAGGCAATAAGGCCAATTAAAATATTCCTAATAAAGGCGGGCCATTACACAGTTAGCATGGGAAACAATGAATTGTTTTATGGTGTTTAATGTAACATCAGATTGTTGAAACCGTGTTTTAAGTTTATGAAGTTCATCTAGTACAAGAATAATTTATAAGGAAATCGCTTATTTCTGAATAACTGCGTCTTCTATCACCGTATCCTATCATCATCCAGATTTCCGTACGTTCTTTTTCTGTAAGATGCTCCATAATTTAGCACTTCGGGCACAGTTTTAAGCTTTTGACGTTCGTTAAACAACATAAACTAACCATTGATTTCAGCGCTCACTAAATCTTCAGTTATCCAGTTAATACCTACTCCCAATCTTTGATTTACAATAGCGAAGTTATCTTTAGAGATAACTATTTCAAGCTGCATGTCGCTGAATTTTACTTGAAAATACCTTTCAAATGGTATGCGATTTGACCGACCTTCCTATTTAAAAAAAAATCAATTTGGCTGTGCAGCTCCCGACCTGTGGAAATAATAGACGGCTTTGTAAACAGCATGCATATTAAATTTTATCGATTTAGCTTGAATAGTTTTGAAATAACAAGGCCGGTTCCATACATTTGGTACGCACTGTATGTAGTTGTATTTAGTAGAACTTTCTTGCAAGTTGCAACTAGCATTAGTGTCGTGTCGATTCGTAATCGTAATCTAAAAATGCTTAATATTTATGTTTTGTTAACTATAGTAACCTATATACTCTTTCACCTTTGAAGGTTTTTTGATAATTAAATCTTGTAGCTACATGCGCCGTTTACCAAAACCAAACGTTTTTAGTTTGTTTTGATGTAAGATGTAAGTAAATAAATAAATTCAAGGATAACAATTATACAGGGTGTCCCAAGAAAATGGGACACCGATGAGGCATAGATTCCTTAGGTTATAATAAACCGATTACACCTAATATACCTTAGTACGAAGTCCCTTCAGTAAGAAGGTATAGGAACTTGAAAGTTAAAATTTATATATTTTTTTTATATAAGTTTCCACACTGAACTTAAGCTTTTTATCACAATTGCGGATTTAGTTGCCGAGGCCCGTAGGGCCAAAGCAAATAAACCACATGAGGGATGAAAAGGAACTTCTAGTGCCGAGGGCTACATTGTTTTTTTAAATAGAGAAATCGCGAAATTACAACATTTTAACCAACTTTTCTAGGTTATGTTGATGTTGGATGACGTTTACCTATCGCCTAGCCGCCTACAAAAAGTCGTAAAACAATGGATTACTTCACTGACCATTTGTCGTATTTTATTTGACGATTTCGACGTTCACTGCTGATTTAAAGAAATGTAATATGAAGAAATGTGGAATTTAATTTTGGCTAGTTTTTGTAATTATATTAGAAAAAACAGCATGCTGAATATTTTATAAAAGTAATTTTTCCATGTTCGTGATAAATTAATCCACTCGCTTTTCATCGCTCGCTAGTAAATTAAATGTTGAAAAACTCTCACTTTTTTTAACTTATAGAACAATCTACTATTAAATATGCCTAACATGAGACTGAATGACGAAAATATGTAACTTACCTAAGTATACAGAATGGAGCATTGGATTTTTGAATTGTTTGACAGCAAATTTCTATTTAGATTTTGTAGACGAACACTACGTGGTGATTCAATTGGCGCAACTTGAACATTTTTTGTTGGATCAATATCTTTTACCCCTATATACGAAAGTAACATTTTTTGTCGCCTGTTAGGGGTTTCCGAAATTAAAAACGTCTTAGAAGTTTGGAGAAACTACTGCGAACAACTATATAATAATGACGAAACACAACAAACATTAATCAATAAAGAAATTGTAGAAAGGAAACCTGATATACTAAGGGATGAAGTAACAAACGCCATGAAAAAAATAAGAAGTGGCAAATCACCAGGGCTCGACAGACTAACTATAGAAGTGTTAAAGGAAATAGATGAAATAGGTATTGACGCAATTAATAACATATGTCAAGCAATACGGACGCCCGCGATTTGGCCGATTGACTGGACAACTTCCACCCTAATACCACTCCACAAAAAGGGTTCGAAAACCAAATGCGATAATTACAGACTAATCGCCTTGATATCTCATGACAGCAAAAGAATGCTCCACATAATTAACGAAAGGCTAAAAAGATATCTAGCCTGGCAAATCCCCAAAGAACAGACAAGGTTTGTAAATGGAAAAGGAACCAGCGAGCAAATCTTGAACATTCGACAATTAATAGAGAAAGCAAGAGAATATAACCTACCACTATATTTATGCTTTGTCGATTACAAAAAAGCGTTCGACAGTATAAAATGGGACAAACTGTGGGTAATCTTGTTAAATAAACCCCTCTTGCACCCCTCTAGCAATCTCTTCTGTGAAGCAAACGTTGTTTCGGTACAGCTGTTGTACATCAAATCTTGTTTATTGTTCATATACAGTAATCCTTATATAAAAACTCAAATTACCCACCAGCACCTTACTAGGCAAAAAAGTAAATTTAATGTAACTGTCCCCGAAACAAACTTAACACTTTCCCAAAAATTCATCCCTTATGTAGGACCGAAGTTTTACAATTTACTTCCAATTTCCTTTATTGCAATAAATAATATAAGACTATATGCTATCAAAATCACCAAAATTTATTCAAGCCAACCCATTACTTTTTCTAAAAATCCTTAATTAAAGCAATTAACTTACTTGTTCATTAAAATCAAATTACTGCAAACATTGGTACGACGATAGCTTAACTTAACTGTATTCATGCGCACTGGGAATAGTTCAATGTCAGCTCTAATTTAATTTTTTTTTTCATATACAGACCGGACACACGAGCTTGTGCTTATGTGTCCAAATTAATTTAACTTTATATATATACGCATATAATACACTGATAGTGTGACATATGTCATATGTTCGGAGGCAAGTGCACATATATATATATTGCTATGGTACATAGAGAGAGAAAATAATTTAAATATATCGAAAATTAAGTGCAAAGAATGGAATAGTATTCGTATAGTAATCATTGAAAAAGGCTAGGAAATATTATAATGCAAACAACTTAATGTTGCAGGATAATGAATCAAAGTCCTAATATAAAATGTCTAGAGTGTGGCATTCAATTTAAATAATGGTAGTCAAGAGATAGAAAAATATGTTTTAGGGGATTATTAAATAAACAAACTTGAAAACTGAAATGTAAAGTATTTTTCGACTAATAAACTTTAATATACTCTAGTCCTATTTATCTAAGAACTATTTTGGCGTGATAAATGGACTATACATGAAATTTACGTGGTACTGAAGTGAAAATATAACTCGACAATGTAAATGAATTTTTCATGGTATAACTACAGGAGTGCAAGTAAATACAAAGATAAAATATAGCGAGAATGGAGGATCAAGATTATTAATTGGACCTATATAATAAAACATCATTAAGAGTAACGATTTGGATATAATTGATTGGAATTTTAATACAAAGGATTGGCGATTGGCCGTTCTTTTGGGAGTGTTGACGCTGCTTGGAGTTTCTGTGTGCTGCGCCGGAGGGTGTTTGGACTTGGTGGAGAAATGTCATCTTCCAGCTTAGGACGAGGTTGCTGTTTGGAGTTTTGTCACAACAGACTGGGTCCCATTGAACGGAGATCAACTTCCTGACGACTGAGGGAACATACATGAGGATTTGGATTGTTAAACAACGAGATTATTTTGAGGCTACTCACAGCTGGACAGTTTGAGTCGACAACGTGATGGATGCAGCGAGTTTACAAGTGAGGTGATTAGTGTTTATTTACAGATAGAACTGAAGGAAACAGGCTGATTCAAGCTACTTGGAAGTTTGAGCGTTGCAGGTTAGTTAATAATAAATACATGCTAATGTTATCTGTAACAAAGAACATTTAGAATTGGTTCATTAAGACAAAGAAAGTCATACTTACGAATTGATTTATGAATTTTATATAATTTGTAAAGGATCTTGATTAGTTATCTGCACAAGCAATTGCAAATGACATAAATGTCAAATTTATTGAAGTTTTAACATAATTCAAATTACAATTAGATTACTTGATATTTCAGAACCTACCCCTGAGTTGAGATACATGCTATTCTTTTTTATTAAGGTTAAAACCATTATTATTAAACGAACATAAGTCTATAATCATAGCAATATATATATATATATATATATAATGTGCACGGCTATCTTACTTGCCTCCGAACATATGACAGACACCCACGCCTCCATGTCAAGGAACATGTTTTTCCATGTGTATTCCTAGTCAATCTCTTAAATAAGGTTTTCGTAACAGAAGCATCAAGAGAGGGGTAAGGAATTTTGATATTAGAGATATACAAAAAAATGGTGCACACAAAATAGCAACACAGCTCCGACTACACTGCTACAATGTGGCCTCCCATTGTATATCGCCGTGTTACACAATCGACATACTCACCTCCAGCAACGTTTTCGGATTTCGGCACGGCGGACGTGATAGCGTATCTAAACATCGCGCGGATGGCATTCTGCGTATGTTAATAAATTCTTGTGGGTACCTAACATAGCTATATTCTACGAGGTACGAAGGCGGTGCACATCACACAGTTTTGATTATAAATGGTAGCTCAAAAAGAGTGGCGACCTAAACTTACTTTTTTTAAATAGAAGGCTCGATATTTAGGTAGCTTACAAGGAGTTTTCCATTGAAATGCTAATAATTTTAATATAAAGTTGTATGGATCTACCGCCAACGGTTCTGGAGATATTAACGATTTTATGAAAAAAAAATGCTGAACTTTAGGAGACTGTTGTACTAAGTAACAGGAAACAATTCAATGAAAGAGAACGTTATCAAAATATTATGGGGTAAAAGTTTCTTCACGTTTCTAATAATACTGATACAATAAAAGGAAACATTTGCTAATGCGAATTGCATCAACAACGGTGATGGGATTCGAACTACATCGCCTGCAAATGCGATTTCAGTTCCACGCGTTTCTTCCACTGATCCGTGAAGCATCTCTCGGATCTGTGCAATGCATGGCTGTATTAAGCAGAACACACTATTTGTTGCCCCTTTTTGACTCTTACAACATTTATCTTGTATCTCTTGGGTTCCATCTTCGTCAAGTGTAAAGCCTAAGCTATGTGCAAATTACTGATTTTATCTGCTTCTAAGTTAAAGCAAAATAAGCAACCATTTGTTTAGTGCCCACTCTGTACCTATATGTTGTGTCCCAATATGCCTTTTTTCTTCAAGTGTAAAAACCTGAGACTTGTGCAAATTATTACTTTCATTTAAGTAATAGGTCTTGGGTTAAAGCAAAAATAGAAAGAATTTAATTTTTCTTATTTGCTCACCCTGTATATATTTCTCCGAAATTTTTTAGGCTTTATGCCAGGTAGACATAGAATATGCATGCAAAGTATCGTCTTCCTCCAAAAAATAGTTTTAGAGTTATACCGGCAAAAGACAGACGGAATTGAAAAAAACGGTTCTTTGATATCTAGGGACCCTGGAAGTGAAGATCTGAAGACATTTCAGAAGGTATTTTTTTATCGATTACAATACGTTCTTCGTCTTTTAGACGAGGCAAGTAAAAACCAAAAATTAAGATGCTTTAATTCAAGGGATAACAAAAACCACCTTTAGATTAATAAATTTAAATCTCTTCGAACAGAACAAAGAACCAGATTTAGACAATACAAATCCCGTAATGTAGATACAAGAAATAATGAACACGAAAAAACGAAAAATTCTGAATAAATTGATTCTACGAGTATTATCAAATGAAATCAGATTTTGAAAAAAAAAAACGAACACATCAAAATTATACAGTGGCCGCCAAAAAGTCTGCATCATATGGGAGTTTTTTATTATTTATTTTAAAAAAAAACTTTTTACGACAATAATTTGTGCTTGTCCAAAAACCTCTTTAGCCCCTATCATACATACCGAGTGATTTTAACTTATTTAGAAAATGGCGTATTTCGAAATTGTCAAAATCTAAAAAGTGCTATTTTTCGGAAATTAAGTAATATTTCAATGAGATTTCTTTAGAGCGTTAGTTTTAGCTAACTGAACAATCTCAAGTCGAGAAAACACACATTTTTCTTTAACTTTAGCTAAACTTTAATTTTTCAATTTTTAAAATATTTTTCAAAATTTCACATACCAACAGCGTGTGGCCGGCTGGTGCTTGCGTGGCGCCAGCAGTGAAGTGGGTTCAAGCCCCACACCCGAGCATTGATAACATCGTACGCTCTCGGGCCATCATACGATCACCTTTGATGGTCGTGACCCCTGCGAGGGCATTCTTCCTTAATTCAAGGGGTTAGGCTAGCCACCTACCCCGGCCGCGGATTAATATGGCTTATAAAACCGCACTCAAGTGTGTGAAAGTAACAGGCTCTCAGCCTATATTAACAGGAAGAAGAAGACATACCAAAACTTAATTTTAAAATTAACATTTTTTTATGTGAAGACTAACGATTTATAATTGTAAAAAATAATATAAAATGTTAATTACTTCTTTAGATTTTTTATTATTTACCGAAAAGTGATATGTTCGCATAATTTTGAAGTTTTTGATGCAAGGTGCTTTGTAAGAAGCGTATTTTTAAATGATAATTAATATCTATTTAAATGGCTTCTACGATAAAAACTCTAATCTAACCCTTTTAATGAATCCTGTAAATATTCTTTTACAGTTGTCTAAATGAAAAGATTTTTCTTTATACAGTTTACATGTTCTAAAAATTCTTTTCATTCAGGCAACTGTAAAAGATCGGTTACAGGATATCTGTAACAGTAATTCGCTAACAAGGTTAGAGTTTTTAGAAGCCATTTAAATAGATATTAATAATCATTCAAAAATATTTCTCCTAAAAAGCACACTGCATCAAAAACGTAAATATTATGCGAACATATTACTTTTCGGTAAATAATACAAAATATAAACGAGCAATTAACATTTTATATTATTTTTTACAATTATAAATCATGAAAGTCGTTACATAAAAAATTTGAATTACAATATTAAGTTATGGTATGCGAGACTGAAAAATATTAAAAAAAAGGAAAAAGCTAAAGCTAAAGTTAAAGAAAAATATGTTTTCTGGACTTGAGATTGTTCAGTTAATCAAAACTAACACACTCTAAAACAATCTCATTGCAATCTTACTTAATTTCCGAAAACACTTTTTAGATTTTGACAATTTCGAAAAACGGCATTTTCTAAATAAGTAAACGTCACTCGGTATCTATGATAGGGGCTAAATAGGTTTTTAGACAAGCACAAATTATTGACGTGTAAAGTTTTTTCAAAAATCTAATTTTTTTTTTTACTTATGTGATGCCGATTTTTGCCGGTCACTGTATACCCAATACCGCTACATTGTCAACTATTTCTCCTCTTCTTCGATGGGTATTAAAACTATACAAAGTGCTCGTAATTTAAAAATTCAATGATTTTGCCTTAGTAAATGAAGCACGCTATGTATCTCTGTATTTCTTAAAAACTCTTTCAATAAACTTTCGCCTAATAGCTTATTTAACACCCCTAAATTCAACTGGTTTTGAGATTTAATTTATTCCAGCATTTCTCGGTTTTTGTGTCAGCAATGGCTGGATTTTTATTTTCTAAACCTAGTTTGTGATTCCTTTAAATAATGCATTTTAGGGGCCTTACATTGTTTTCTTATACTCACACTAGCATAGTTGGAAAACAGTTGAATTCAGAGTTATCCAGTAAGATATCAAAATAAATCTTTTTAAAGGGGCATTTTAAAATACTAAAATGTGTAGTGCGTTTTCTTTAAAAACCTTTGAAATAATGAAATTTGCAGACACCTTGTATAGTATGAATGCCGAGAATCACCATTTTACACTCGAAAGGTAATTCACAAAAAACGTATAATGTTTTATTTTTATTTCAGTATCTACAGCAGCTGCCTGAAGTTTAGCATTTTGTGCATAAATCGGTAACATCTCCAAAACAGTTGATGTTAGACCCATACAAATGTATATTAAAACTATTGGTATTTCAATGCAAAGCTTTTAACCTTCCTAAATATAGAGTAATAACTATGGTTCGCCACACTTTTTGAGCCATCCTGTATAATCAGAAATATTTTAGTAATATGCAACACTTTCGTACCTTCAACTTTTATATAAGCTATTTTAATGTAAATCTTCTAGTTTTAGAGATATTTCCCACCCGGCATCGTTGACGGATCTTGTATTAAATGTTCAGTGACATGCGGTTGTATTGAATTTACTTAAATCCATTACTAGCGATAAGCCCCCTTGCGCGTTTGCCAAGTCTCTGAGGCGTAACAGTATGTTTCATAGATAGAGGCGAGTACTACTGGCGCACCTTGTTAGGTGTATATGTGTATTACATGGTCGCGCCATCTAGAATAACCTCTACCAACTGAAGTGTATAACTGAATATGTGTACTGTCAAACTCACCTCCACCAAAAAATCTGTTAAATCGATGCTTGTTGCACCATCTGTTGAATGGAACACTTATACATGGGGATACCTAGTCGCCTCCGATTTTTCGTACTGGCCTCCAAAAATGAGGCCAGTTCTTCGTTTCGACGTATGCTTTCGGAGGCGAGTTTGACGTTTTGCATATATATATATATATATATATATATATATATATATATATATATATATTTTAAATTTATAATGTATGTAAGCGAAACATGTAAAATCTTAACAGAAATGGGGGTACCCACACCTGATAATTTTGATCAACAACCTTTATAGAAACAGTAGAGCAATCGTAAAGATGGATAACCACATATCTAAACCCTGCACTATTAAAAAGGGCGTTAGGCAAGCCTGCATACTGTCGCCGAAACGATGGTCTGACCAAATAAGAAATCTAATGGGCGAATCCCTATGCCAAGCGAACAGATCGGCTAATAATAGAGAAAGATGGCACGAGATTACATGACGCGTCCGCGACAGAACCCCTACATGACGAGGATTCATAGTGTCACGATTCTTCTGTCAAGAAGAGAACGCATGAAGAGAGAGAGAGAGTTAGAGATTTCCCAAAAATATACGTTTGGTTCCCTGGTCGATTTCCAATGGCAGTAGGAGGGAATATAATACATTGACTGCCGTTGCCATTAGAGACGGGAGGCAATGTGATTAATAATAAATCAATTAACCTCCTGGTTTTCATATTTAAATATTTTTGAATGCAGCTGAATATAAGAGATAGTCTCATCATAAAATGTAAAAATGTCATTCCCTCTCTTGCATGATTACAATTGATTATGTACCGTTCTCGCTAACGCTGAAGAATTAAACTACATCCGCGGGAGGAAATGATACATTTTCCTCCCTAGCAATACAAATAGCTATAAAAAATGTGTTGGGTAAATTTTGAAATTTTAAAACAAAATATCAATTTGGTGTTGATCACGGACTGTTAAAAGTCGACAGGTGACTGATAAACCTAGTTGAAAACGGCTGATTGAAATAAGAATTCCTACATCAGCTACAAAAACAAAAGACATTTGCTCAAGCACAATGAAGTAATTTTTCAATTCAAGAGACCTTTATACCATGTGTTCAAAAAGGAATTACATAAGGGTTGGCCATGATAAATAAAATAATGTCGACAGCAATTTTTAGAATTTTCAATCACGATATCAGCGTATAATATAAACTTATGACAGCAACAACAGTGATGACAGGTAATGAATTCTAAAGCTTGCTGTTGACATTACTTTTATATTCCATGGCCAATCCTTATGTAATTTATTTTTAAACACACCGTATAAGAAACGGGAGAAAATACGTATTTCATAAAATTACTGTCAACGGTCGACAATTACATTGCTCAGGATGCTTTCATATTTTTACTTCAAATTTCAAAATCTTATTAACATCTTTAATAATACCTATTGATTTTAGTTTAGGGCAATAAAATATCTGAAATTACGTAAATTTGGTCACTATGCACTGTTCTTTAAAAAAACTAAATGGAATTTTGTGTAAATTCATTAAGAAATTAATATTTGAATGCAATGTAATTAGTATGAGGGTTGAAGATTTTGTATGTTTCGTACGTCAACGCAGCACCCTGTATAACGTAAAGAAGTAATGTTGGATGAGGTGAGCGGAATTATAAGAAAGTCATGATTTTTATAAGAAACTATTCCAAATTTGTAATAATAATTTAAGCTAATATATTGTAGCAGTCCGTAAAAAGTATGCACTACAAAGCAGGATATGAGCATTGCAAGACAAGAAAGCGATAAAGAATGGATAATTTAGAAAATGTTCAATCCACAAATGCGGTAAACCTATGCGGTGTTTTTAAATTAAATTAGTGCCATACCCCATACTGCATTTTTGAGTCAACCAGGCATGAAATTTAGCAATTAGGTACATTTTATTTATGTGTTTTACGCTGTTTAAATGTTGTTATCTGGTTTTAGACGGTTAGTTCAGTTCCTCACCCAAAAACGTAATTTTCTGGACTTAACGCCTGTTACACTTGCACGGCAGTACATTGTTTAAAACAAGCAAATTGAAAGGAATAAATAATTATGTAAGTATTATGAACCAATATCGTCCAATGAAGCTATTTTAAATGATATTTTTACCGTAGGTATTGTAATCTGTAATGTACTTACCGCAAGTATAGTTTTAGCGTTTTACACTCAGCGTCTCTCGCAATAAATATTAGTGTCACTATTGTAAGCTACAGATCACATCTACATACACGCACCAATGCTCGTGACGCGTCATACAAAATGCAAAAGTTGCTGTTATTCGATTTTCCAGAGGAAATAATAAATTAAGTTTACTACTGCGATTTGCTTAATATGTAACTTAATAAGACTTCACCTTATTTTTTGTGTTCTGGAGATTTGGCACCCAATAGAAGTCAGTAACTCAGAAATTGAAATACCACAAAATAATTCAATTATCTCGAGTAATTTCAATTACGACAGGTAATTCAAATACTTTTAAAGTAATTTAAATACTTTAGAGTAATCTAATTACACAAAAGTAATTAAGAAATTAAATGTAGAAATTAATTACTTTCAAAAAGTAATTTTCAAGTACTTTTTATAAAAATGGCAATTCCCAATTACAATTACCACATTTTGAAAAGTAATTCAATTCCAAGGCAAATAAACAAAAAGAAATTTAATTAGTAATTTAATTAAAAAGTAATTAATTACTGCCCAGTTCTGGTTCGAATCACTTGAAGCTGAATTTAACGGGATCAAACAGCAGGTAGTTCAATACCAGAAAAGTACTAATTATAAACAAAAAACCGAGTCAGTCGAAATTAATTTAAAAGAAAGACAGTCATTTTTCTTTAGTATAAGGACGATACTTAAATGTGTAATGTGATTTTCTAAATTTAGTCAATTTACGAAATAAGTAACGACATCTTCCGCTTTTTCATAATTATACTGCAGGGATTTGTAAATGCGAGCCCTAATTCACATTGTTTGCTTGTCACATGCCACGCTTTGTTAAAATTCTGCCGCTGGCCAATAGAGGCTGCCTGGAGTACCGTTTTGGAATTCGTCGTGTCGTCTCATATTATCAATTACCTGATGCCTTAATGGCTTTCTATCGCCATCTTAATTGCAGCCCGTTGTCATAATCAGATATTATTTCAAATCTACTATTTAAAAAACTTAGTGTTTGATCAATTATTTTTAAAAAAGAAATTTATTTTAAACGCGGTTTTTGGATCTTGAGGTGTCTCATCCCTCTGTTCATAATCGAACAATTTTAATTTATACTTTCGCCTAACAGTATTTAACGGAAGAAAACCTTGCTCTATCTCAAGAGCGGCTGCTAGTTTTCCAGCTTGAGCAAGTTATTCCTCGAAAACATTATCATCTCTATAATGTTTATTCAGGGTGTTGCATATTGCACACAGAATTAACTAACCTATCGATTTTATTATATTTAATAATTAAAGCTAAAGGAATAGCTATTTGATTTCAAAAATATAATGTTTTCTGTCACAATAGGAATAGGTCATTATATCAACGAACATAAACTTCAATAAGATTATTGATTATCTTATGAATTGAGATTAAAAAAATTGATTTCTTTAGTACCTTTGTGCTTTGTTCATTGGAATCGTTGGAAATTGTTGAAAAATTAAAAATTCAAATTGTATACAAATCTCCGGTTTGGCGCCCCTGTAGAGTGGCGCCTGCGTGCGGTGCACGCGTTTCACGCGCTGTTGCGGGGGCCCTGCCAACACGACTGCCGAAAGAAGCTCTGTTTTAACCCTGCCTACTGTTAATCTAACTATTGAACCTAAATCATGTGTTCCCCTAGTGCAAGTTATGTTTCAACACCCAGGTATGGAAGTATGAACTTTGAAAGCGGGAGCGTGCAAAACTACAATATTTTTGTTGTTTCTCAAACACCGATAGAAGATATACATAACCTAATGCGATAATAATGTTGATTGTAATTTTATGTAAGTGTTGTGCCTAATAATTTTAAAACAGCGGATTAAAATTCTTAATCCACAGCTTATAAAATTTTAATGCGCTGCTTAAATAAACAAAATAAACAACTGCTTTAATGGTGTGATTTGACGTAAATAAACGAGAGTTTATAAGGCAAAATTGAATAATAGCTATTTATGCAACAAGTGCTAAAAGTCGACGTTTATGCACGAGACATGAAGGCTGAGTTTCATAACATGTCTCGTGCATAAACGACTTTTAGCACGCCTTGGATACAATATTTTGTCTACGACCTTAATTTTACCATTATTAATCCATATATATCGATATAACAAAGGTTTGCATCTGCGACACTT
This sequence comes from Agriotes lineatus, assembly GCA_940337035.1. NCBI lineage: Eukaryota > Metazoa > Arthropoda > Insecta > Coleoptera > Elateridae > Agriotes > Agriotes lineatus. Next base: position 45,145 of record CALNHX010000859.1, read on the forward strand.
TTAATTTATGTCATAATAAACAGTACTGTCAAGGTGAGTTACGAAATGTAATTATTGATACTCCACATCTGACTGTATTCATTACATAATGCTTTAATTATTTCAAAAACACTTTACCTGTAACGCAAGAAGCAAATAGAATAACTTTACAACCTCACTTCCAGTTCGAAATTGTAGTTTTATAACTTCACTTCACTTTTAGCCCATGTGCTAAAAGTAAACAGTTGATCTTTAACTACGGTAAACTATAAAACGTCACTTTTAGTGAAACAAGCTAGGGCTAAAAGGCCTACTTTTAGTAGTTGTAGATAAAATTAGTTAAAACTACCCATACAAGAAAGCCTTGGATAGCTGATAGCTTATGATGGACTTGAAGTATAAGGCATACAGTAAGTATATAGGTTCCTACTTATAAACACATTGGTGATATTAGTATATCTATCTATCTATACATATATAAAGGAAAGTCACAACCCTGACTAATCAACGCAGAGCCGTAACCACTGGTACTACGAAGTTGAAATTTGGGTGGAAGATTCAATTTGTTAGGTAAAGTCGTGCTAAGAAGGGATTTTTTGAAATTCTACCCCTACGGGGGTGACAAGGGGTAAAATGTGTTTTAACGAATTCCTCAATATCTCTTACACCCGATAAGATATATATTTGGTGTTCGTTTGCAAAGATTACCAATGCAAATACCTAGAAACGCATTTTACGATTTTGTCGTAATTAACCCCTAAAGGTGCAAATCTGGATTGGGGGTGAATTAAAGAACCCTTCGTATCTCCTATGTTTATTAAGTTAGAACATTCGTTTTTCAGCATATAGATGTATTTTTAAAATATTTAGAAAGGGGTTTAAGGGAATTTGAAAATTCTAACCCTAAAGGGGTAAAAGAATAAAAAACTGATAAGGGGTAGTGGAGTTAAAATTATTAATTTTTTTCGCTATAAGTTCCATTTCACAATAAAATGGGTTAAAAGGGATTTTTTGAAATTTTACTCCTACGGGGGTGAAAAAGGATAAAATGGTTTTCACGAATTCCTCAATATCTCTTACACCCGATAAGATATCTATTTGGTATTTGCTTGCAAAGATTACCAATGCAAATACCTAGAAACGCATTTTACGATTTTGTCGTAATTAACCCCTAAAGGTGCAAATCTGGATTGGGGGTGAATTAAAGAACCCTTCGTATCTCCTATGTTTATTGAGTTAGAACATTCCTTTTTGGCATATAGATGTTTTTTTTAAATCTTTTTAAGGCGTCTAAGGTTTTTTTAAAATATTACCCCTAAAGGGATAAAAAAGAGACTAAACTGAAAAATGGTAGGGGGTTAAAATTATTGATCTTTTTTTATGGATGCATTTTAGACTAAAATAAGGTAGAAAGGGTTTTTAGAGATTTGACCCACAAGGGGATGAAACGGGTATTCCGCTATAATCTATATGTATAAAAGATAAACCACCAACTCAACAACGCGAATCCGTAGTAATCCTTGGTAACCAGGAACTTGAAATCTGGCAAGAAGAGTCCTTTACTTACGTAGCGAAAAGCTAGGAAAGGGTTTTTAGAAATTTCACCTCTAAAGGGAAGGAAAGAGGTAAAATGTCTTTTCACGAATTTCTCAATATCTCTTAAGGCCCTATAATATATAAAAGTAATTCCTTATTGATTATTTAACCTCACTATTGTATTACTTTGCTTTCAGTTCTTTATATAAATACCTTTAACTGTCATATGTACAAGGAACACAATCCACTTCCTGCCAGATCCCACAGCTTCCTGGCCGCCTAGAGTAGTTTCAAACTTGTACACCGAACCCAAAATATGCGATCAGCTACTATCAAACTGCTGAAACCTTTCAGTCAAAAGTCAAGACAGGACTCCCGTTACTTCCACCTGGATATTTGGTCAGATCTAACAACAGCAACTGCAACAGCTCTCCTCAACACCCATTTCGCAAGATGTTAACTCTCTCAGGAACTCGATGTGGATTCCTCCCAGAATATACACCGCCAGTCATTCATAAGACATAATGTAACCAATTCACAGTATATGATGTACAATTAGGGTTTCCAGTCCCGGGATCCGGTCCCGGGACAGTCCCGGGATTTTACCACAAAAACCGAGTCCCTGGACCACAGCCAGAACAGGCGAAGTCCCGGGACCATGTCAACATGCGTGCGTATACTCGATATCAGAGAATTGGGACGGGTATTCATCGGCGTCTGGCGTATTACTCATGCCTCTTGCACATCTGAATTATTTGCGTTTTGTGTAATCAGGAGAGGTATTATTTTCGGTAGGTTAGAAATAAACATGTGTGTTGTTTTAGCCACATTTGCATATATTCTTCAATTTATGTATTTGTTGTTTTTTGTTGGATTTTGGATTTAGATATGTGCGAAGAAGCTGAATAATTTATATTTTTGGGTTTTAAGTGTGGTCGTTATTTGAATTCCGATTCGCAACCTACATTCATTCTACATTAAAAAAAATAAAGATTTGAAGTCAATATGGCAACAATTTTATATATTGAAGATGAAACAATTGGCGAAATGTAAAGTTGGTTCCTACAAAATTATCATAATCAGAGGCAGCTTGACGAAAGCATTACACAAGCACTTTGCAGTTCAAACAAAAGCAAAAGATGAAGAACGACATACATTTTTAGTACCAGAAGAAAGCAATGAATTTGTAGACGAGCCCAACGAAAATTATCAGCACAGAAATACTTGATTTAACTTAAAACACTAGTTTGCATTCGGAAATTTCACCAGAACACTATTTTCCTTTCGGGACCATTTTTGGGATTTTCGGAACTAGTCCCGGGACTTGAAATTTAGCTCGTAAGTCCCGAAAACACTTTTGGTCCCAGGACTTGGAAACCCTATGTACAATATCCAATTCCAACAACCATCCTTGTAGTCAATATGTGTATAAGTTATTCTATTCCTATCAGATTCATTATTCGTAGATTCTCCATATTTCTTCTTATTCTTGAAATATTTTTTTCTCTTTCTCGTAGATTTATGTTACATAAACCCTTCGATGCTCAAAATAGATATCAAAATCTTGTTTAGAAAGGTTTTAATTTTCTAATTTTTCCAGTTTACAGATTAAATTACGTTTTGAAAAAAAAATTTATACGTCACTAAATATAACATTTTTCTATAGTAATAATCTTTATGCTTATTTTTACATTTTAACACTTTATATAATTTTCTTCTACTTATTTTAATACCCGGTGTTTTAAATGACTTGACAAATAAGTATCTGATATTAACCCTCTTTTACTTTAATTAAATTAATCTTTACATCATATTATAGTCCCTTCCTGTGTCATTTCCAATTACATGTATTAATAATTCTGATTTTATTTTAAAATACATACATTAATTTTTGTTATTGTATGGAAATATTTTTAATCATTTTAATAAAATTTACAATGTTAAACCCTCATACCAAAACCATTACAGTATATACAATAAATGATTTCATTCTTCGGGGTTTCTTCTGCATCGTCGGTAGGCCACGGAGCACGTCGCCAAGCTGTTATTTCAATTCGGGTGCTGGACTCGGCCTGCCTGTGTCCTCAACTACTGGTAATATTCGAATGAAATACACCAAATTTGATGCCCCCACAAGCATGCAAAACGATATTCGTAACAGGCGGGGCGTCTAGAAGATCGGCCGTATTCCTTACAGCGGGCGATTCGGCACAGCGCTCTTGCGTGTTATTTGCCTGCATGAAATTACAATGTGCGCGATTTGTAAATTTTAGGGGCTTTGGCTATTTTGATAAGATCTCCGGCGGACTTCTGGAACTGGATTTCGGCGAGTTTTATACTTGCGTTTCTGGGTGTGTATTCGGCGTGCCTGCAACTAGCACCTGCACTGGAAAATTTTGCATTTGAGTAGCAGGATTTCTGTTCTATTTCATTTCTATTCAATCATCAGTCGAAACCGTGGACATGCAGATATTAAGGTCAATATCTCTAGGATCCGCCAACACGATGTTTCCGTGGGCCAGTGACTTATAGATTTAGAAGATTAGGTAACAGGAGGATGTTTCTAGCCAGTCAGCACGAGCATTCCGTGCGCTATATGCTTGGAAGGAAAGGTAGTTATGAACCGGAAGATTGTTTAAATGCAGTTTTACTAACACAAGCAGGAAGGGAGATTTCAGGTCAAGTTACAATTCTCAGGCAGTTCAACTTAAGAATAGAACTTTTCTTGCATGAACGCCGTTCGCGGAATGAAGCAATAATGCTACTTGATGCTGGTATTCTCAGCTACTATATTGGTGGTTCCTTATTTATCAGGAGTAAGCAAAGACGGCTGTGACTTGTGGAGCCTCAAGATGACTCCCAGCTGATGCTAAGCTTCTGGATTATAGGCTAAAAAGGACGGGTGCAATCAGCTACATCTTGCTGGATTGAGCGGCAAACATCTGGCTTTATGTAACCCCTAGTGGCGCCCAGATGCCTTTATGCCGCGATTGGAGGGCTCTTGTGACTGTGATAGCGCCATGGAAATTGATAACGGTGATTAGCACGTTTTTAAACAATTCGTAGAAACGCAAAACGTCAACAACTTTAGCCATAAAGTAAGAGATACAAGTTTATTTTGAATTCACACTTAATAGTAATGATACTAAATTTGTATAGAGGGAGATTAAATCCTTGGATGTGAATAATGTCAAAGACAATACCATACCATAACACTGAAATAATTCTGATTTAATTAATAATGTTGTTATAGATAGCGTAACAAACATGAAAAACGGTAACACTAATTTACTAGATACTAGAACGGTGTTAATATTGCTGATATAGTGGACATTATAAACAAGATTACACGTAAATAAAAAGGCCTTGATAGGCTTAATATTAATTTATCTACGACAGTGTGCAGGATTGCCTTTTAGTTGGCAGTTTTAAGTTTGTAAAACGACTGTTTAATAACATGTTTTCATTCGTTTACGTCGCCAGTAGTAACGTATTTAAAAGATTTCATTATGTAATTTTTTTAATATTTACCGTGTTTTCTAGATTCTATCGTAAATAAAATATTGTACGATACACGTGCGTAAAGCATCTTTAGTCACTCGCGGGGCTTAAAACTCTCGCTCACTCGCGTTTTAACTCTACCCCAGTCGTGCCTGTTACCTTATTTAACCCATTTGATTAATTTCTGTTAGAGAATAAGGTTGTACCAAAATTCTAAAAAAATTATTCATACCATTACCTCAAAAAGCAAACGTTCTTGAATTAAAGGACCTTGTAACGTTTGCCTGCAGATCAAATTTGTATTTCCGAATATTAATATAATATTTAAATTTGATCCTTGTCCGACCTCACGTTATCGTAATTTCCGTAATGTCAATGCACGAGATGATAAGCGCGCTGGGACCGACGTCACGTCCAGAAATAACAAGGAAGTACCGAGTCGTAGTCGAAGTACCGCCGCTATCCCCACTCGCTATCCCCCACTTGAGAACTTTTCCAGGGCACGGAAAAGGAGATTCCAACGAGATTCCAGCAGATTTTCCCAGAGAGACACAGAGATCCGAATTTACTTCCCCAGCGAAGACTTCCATCCCAGTTCCAGTTCCCAGTTCCACCTGTCCGTATCCCTGTTCCTGTCGAAGAGATTCTCCCGGAACCATTTATTTCCCTGAAAGCCGAATCCCGACCTGTTACCGTTATTAATTATCCCGGGCCTTAGTTGAATTGGTGGCTAAATATTGCATCCTTTTCACTAAAGCTATTATTAATTAAACCTGAACTTAGTTGAATTGGTGGCTAAATATTGCATCCTCTTCACTAGGGCCATTCCTAATTAACCCAGAATTCGCCAGTCGAAAATAGTCCGAGCGCACGAAATTTCCCGGCCGGCTTTTGAGGAAAAGCGGCCACATTGAGCTCACGTTCGGACTATGAAATTGAAGTCATATTCATTAACGCAATGTGGCGTTTTTAGTTTATCTGTCTCCAGACGTCCCTAAATTAATTTAGAGGCAGTACGTCGGGCTTCACCCGCGTCTTATCAGTTAAATCTCCAGAACCGTGATATGTTTTATTGTATAATTGGCAGACCGTTTAATTCGATTTTTTCCAGCTACCTACTCCGAAGGGGCCGCTTATCAACCGCACTTGCAATGCCTGGCCGACCGCCGAGATAAGAACGCCGGTTATCAGCTCCAGCCGTCTACACGAGTTTATTGTAATTTTTTGTTAATAATGAATGTTGAAATATCTAAGTATATCACAGTTAAACAAATTAAATTGTTTAATTGTATCCCGATGGTGTTTTTGTGTGTTAAACTATCATATATCTGAGGAACCAAAATTATCTCCGACTGTTTAATAGCTACCCGACGAGCGTAGAGTCTAACATCCCTTACAAGAAGGGACGGGTGTTACAACCTGAGGCCAATAGGTACTTTACCTGTGCCTTCCAACATTTTCGAAAAGAATATGTTTTCGCAAGTTTAATCATATCATGTTGACAATAAAATATTACCTGAAGTACAATCAGGTTCCGTTAAGTGTACAGGGTGCCCCAAATTCGTGGGTGACCATTGGGATCTTGGAAACCGTAAGAGATACGAAAAAGTTTACATGATGGCCAAGTTGAGCATTTTAGAGCTTATTAAAATTTCGTTTTGAAATTCAGAAAATTCCGAGTATTTGCGAATATATTCGATAAAAACCGAAATTTTTTCTTGCTCCTGACTTTATTTAAAGAGATAATGAAAAACCAATTTAACAAGTCCATGGTCACTTTTCCTGCACTACACTCTGGTGCTTTCAGATTTTATATTCGACGTTTCGTCTTTCAGCTACCATCATCAACTTAATTTTTTTAAATACGAACCTGGATTTTTTATTTTAATTTTTGAAAAAACGCGTAATTCCAAGAATGAGCATCTATCATGTTTTATAGTTTTTAAATATTTCGAGGCAAAAATTACGTCAAAATGCTCAACTTTGCCATAATTTAAACTTTTTCGTATCTTTTACGGTTTCCAAGATCCCAATGGTCACCCACGAATTTGGGACACCCTGTACAGCTATACAACTGCACTATGCATATAATTTGTGACGGTTTTGGTGTTACTGGATTTCAACAAAATATTTGATACCTCGAACCACAATTTAATGATTCATATTTTGAAATGTATTGGGTTTAGTTGAAATGCTTGTTCTCATCTACAAAATTACTTAGATAATTGTTTAAAAGGGGTCATTTTCGATAAAAATTCTTCAAATTACACTGCTCTGAAAACAGGAGTTCCACAAGGTTCTATTTTAAGACCACAGCTATTTAGTGTATACACTCTAAACTTTCAAAAACCTATCAAATCATGTTCGATGCATATGTTTGCTGATGATACGCCAACTCACTCACAATTCATTTAATAAAGAAAGTTTTCGGAAATGTTTTGATGATACTAACTAAAATCTCAAAAATATTTAAAATAGCAACGAAACACTCTTTAGTTATGAATATCAACTATTTGGTTATTAAGAAAATATTATAGTATCTCTCACCAAGTAAAACATATCAAATGGCTTAATATACATAACAGACTACCATATTTATATAATAAAATAAAATTTCATATTGACATTAATCTTTTTTAATTATTTTTTTATATTAATTTATATTAAATTCATAAAACTGGTCTGTTGTAAAGAAGTTTTTCGTATCAAATATCCAAAATGTATAATTCAATAACCCCAGATAAAAATTATCTCTCAAACATTTAAGCGCAAATATAAACAGTAGTTATTTGTTGCTCAGCTTAAGTGAATTATTATTTTTGTTTACAATATGTTGTTTTCGTGTAGCAATTTTATGACATCCCATTACAGAATCGAGTTTTAAGTTAGTTTAGGCACAGTATTGATCTATTTATATTTATTTTGTCTTCTTTATCATTTCAAGGTCTCTGTGACAGAACAAGGACAACCTAAAGTAGTTTTTTGAACTAAAGCCTTGATTCTCTAGTTAACATTATCTTGCAATTAATGTATCTTTCCCTATATGTATGCACTGAAGAATAAATACCTTTATTGTTATTATCCAATAGGAAGAGGTGATTTCTCTAGCAGAACTTTTTTCAAATACCCCGGGGATGTGACAAAACCCATCACCCAGTCACTCAAGTCGGAAAGCTCACAGATCACTTTTACCAGCTCCTCCCCTTTTAGTGCAACAGCACTTCATAGCGGAAAGTCACTTGCAAGGTCACACGACTGTAGGTTACGCTACCTCGTGAGCCCTCGCGATGTGGAGCGAGTCAGGAACAACCGCGTTTTTGTACTTCACAGGCCAACGATGCGGCAGCTGACCTCTAGTTTCCTAATGAAGGTGGCTTTAATTCCATCAAGAACCCCAATAGTAAGTACCTACCAACAACTTTACATCGTATCGTGGATACTTTTTCCCAAGCTCGGAAAAGAGATTGCGGTATTTCTCACGACTAGCAACTTTTTTAGTCGTTGTATTTGTTTTTGGAAGACACCAGAGTTGTATAACGTAAAGACATTTCTTCTCGATATCCAACAGGACTATATATGGCTTGGTGGCTTCAAGCTGTCTTGTGGCGGGAAAGGAACAATTTCAATAAATACGGCATTTGGAATTCTCTTCCAAGAACTCTAATTCCACGGGGACATATGGTATTAATATCAATACCGTAGACGAGTCTAAGATGATAGTAGAATATCCTCAGAGCTGCATTTCAGATCAGCATCAGACTTGCTGCGCATTTCACTATGCATGGATGGATATGGAGGTTCCCCAAAAAGCGAATTATTAGCTCGTGGGATGTGGTATCGAATGCTTTTGCATAATCCAACCAATCCATAGACAAGTTGCGCTTATAGTAAACGGCATCGCGGCAGACACATCGATCTATAAGCAACAGGCGAGGCCTCGCTTCGATCCTCATTATTCATAGACGTTTTCCCGGATTTAATGAAGCTCAAGATACGCTCATACAACACCCTGGTAAAGATCTTATACAACGCGTTCACGCAGGTTATTTGGCGGTACTTGTAAGACCTGGACAAATCCCCTAATTTGGGATAAGCACAGTTCTTCCCTATACGAACCATGGTGGAATAGACTAGTTGCCTGGAATATAATTTCCAGAGCAAGATGAGGATATACGGACCGGAATGATTTTCACCTGAAGTTTTTGATCGCGCCTACCACTGGTGCCGAGAAATTGCGTCTTCCTCTGAGGACTCGGTTTATCTCTGCGAAACAAGGAGCAAAGATTGGAGTTGACGATGTTATTTTTCTTGGTCCATCTCACCTTGCTGACCAGTTTCTCTTAGCAAGAGACAAAGCTGAAACCTTATCCAACGCTTTTCGCTTGAGGGTTGTTAAGGTTGATAGGTTCAGTATGTGGTGATTCGCTAGAAGATTGTTGATAAAACGTTTAAGTTTGTAGTTGGTAGAATATTGCCTCTTAAAACAACCATGCTACACTAAAGTCTCGATGCTTCTCGCCTTAGAACAGTCACCCTTTTTTTCAACTGCTATATATACATCGCTCGTCCTTAGACACGCACTGGATATTTTTGCTTGTGGTGCAAAGAATAGGGATGGCTACGTATACAGCACAGAGAACGTCTAACAGATTATGATCGGGGGTTAAATCATATCCCAAAATACCATCCACTTCCGATGGACTTTAATGTTGCGGTCCTAATTCTGTCAAGAAGTTGAACATCTCTCACCTGTTCTTCCTCCACTTGAGGTGGTTCAGAAGAGGGTTGCCTTCGCTAGTTGTTCGACGCGCTGTCAGGGCATCTGCCTACCTGATCCCTAAGATTCTGCTGGGCCTGTTCTTTTAGGCGAAGCTGCTTCATAGAGATTCCCTTCCTAGCTCTGGTGTCCTGAGCGTCAACTTCATTGGATTCCTTCTTATTCTTATTATTATTACATGAGGAACGTCCACGAAAGCTTACTATATTCGTACCATCTTTAGTTTTTAGAAGAGTAGGAAAAGGCGTTTTTAAGTGATTTTTTTACAATGAAATTAAAGTTTGAGCTGAAGTACTACTTTTCGTAGATTTTTATATTAATTGTTCAATTAATTTGAAGTAGTATAAACATACTGCACCGAAGAGCTAGAAATAGTTAGCAGCTGAGTATTTCTTGTAGCGTTAGAATTTTTCTATACATTCAGGGTAGGTTGTAAATAAAACAAAATATGTGCCGTGCTATTTATTTACAATAGGAAATTCCATTAGTTCTGCTTTGTAGGTTAGATAAGAGTTGTTGTAGATACATCTACTATCTCCCACCTGAAAATTTAAAAAAATCATGAACATTACGTTAACATAAATATTTTTTAAAACTAGCAGAACTATTGATTTACAGTTTAATTTTTAGCTAAATGTAAAATATGTAAAAGATCTATACTTTCTGTGGATGAAAACTAGATATACACATCGACAATGATGACGATACAGTATTACCCCCAAAGACCCCTAAAATATCCTGTTATAATGGTCATGCAGATTCAAGAATTGCGTGTTAGATCATTCGTTCGGGAAATTTAGAATTACGAGTATGCTGAAGCAATATAAAAACTACTTAAAGCATAAATGGGGAGAACTTAGTTACAAGAAGTGAAGCTATTCCACTAATGTCGAGCAATAAAAAGTAATTGTCTTGCATTCGGTAACAGCTAATAAAGTTGACGTGAATAAATTATATATAAATTAGTATCGTAATTAATAATGGTAGTTCCCTAATAATAATTCCAAATAAATCTTAGATATAAGATAGGCAAGAAATTCTACAAATGCGAAAATATACATTATTTGATACCATTTGTCGAAAAGATGTAGAAAGGTTCAGAATTCGCAGAAGTTCAGTGTTGTTCCATCATAATTTAGAAAAATTAAATAAATGCTTAAAATCAAATTAATAATTAACCAAATGTTTAACTTTATAGGCTATAAACGTTTTGTTATCAGTATAATTATGCTCTGTTTTAGATATTAGGACACTAAACCCAGATCTATGTAACAAAGTTCGTAAGATTCAAGCTACTAAACAAAATTGAATTGGACTAAACGTGTGAGCATAAAATAGTCACTTGAATATCTTCTAGGAAGATATATCTGCTGATATTTTTTTGATTGGTCAAGAAACGTCAGATTCTGGATTTTCATTGGTCACTTTTTGACAGATGAGAGGTGAATTGAATAGTCAATGTAATAACTTACAACAGATAACTTGTCACCAATGTGAAAATCTTATGATTGCAACAAGCAAAGTTGTATGAACAATTAATCATGGTGTAAATAATACAAGGTGTAACGTTCCTCAGAATGGATGCATTGGGGCGGAGCCTCAAATTCAACCAATAAGAAAAGCAACAAGTGTTGTGATCCTTGTTATATGTTTGGCACTGCTGAAGTGCATTGTTGGTGACGCTGTCTATGTCAAATTCGAGGTTAGGTTTTGCGTCTGTTGGTGTCAGACTGACGAAAAACCTAACCTGCTAACCTCGAATTTGACATCAACTGACAGTGCCAGCAACAATATACGATCGAGGCCATGATGAATTTCCTGAGTAGGCCCATTGGGGATTGTTTCACTTCTCCCCTACACTTTTTGAACGACTGCGCATCCCGGGAACGTTTCACCTTGTATTCTTTACACCATGCAATTAATTACGACATTTTAAAACAAAATGTTTAATTAGCGTTGAATGAAACTGCACGGTTTTCATCAGTGTAAAGTTTTAAATTTCACAAAAAGTTTCTGATGGGATTAATTCAAACTATGGTTGCACGATGGACATATAATGTAACGTAGCATAAACCAAATATATATAAAGGTGCCTGACTTTATTAGCACAGGGGTAACGCACGATACGAATGGTTTTATCAATCCGTCTTGTCACCAACCACTTCACATAATTTTAACTCGAAAATACACCCACATGTACTGGATATTAGACTCTAAATGACGATAACATCGACGACCAAGTCGAATTCATGATCAACGCAGAAAACAAAAGCCAAGTCACATTTGTTATAGATAAATTTTAAAAGCAGAACAAGTAAAGCCCTGGAAATGAATTGTTGCCTGACGTAGCTATCTTTTTACCAGGTGGAACCAAAGGTAGCATCGAAGATTCCAATCGATACAAACGAATTCGATGCAGCAAAATTTGTTTTATTCCTCGCTTAATTCCCGATAGTCGGTTAATCGTAAACTAAATAGGAGAAAGAAGCAAGTTCTTACATTGTTTTTATAACAGCCAAACACAAGCTAGTCAGAAACAGCCTAGTGCGGAAGTTTTTTAGATAACATAAACTATATTTCAAACAAGAAGATTTTTAAACAATAGAAGATAACATTTTCGAAATTTCAAAATGTCAACTGCTCTCTCGTAAACCGGAAACGTTTCAAAATAGATTTTATATAGACCTTAAGTCATTTTAGCAATGCAAAAGCGTCTAAGTACATCATAAAACCTCAATACTTCTCAGATGTTCAAATATATAAACTATCTTCCGTGTTAATTTAAAAACTATTGCTTACGACGACGAAGGGCTTCGCTAGCTTCTTCGGCGTCGCCGTCCCCAGCACCGCCGCCTGCATCTGCACCGCCCCCGGCTCCTCCAGCACCACCAGCTCCAGTGCCACCTCCGCCTCCGCCCCCTTTCCTCCCATTACAGGCAGCTGGCTTTTCTACCCCGGGTCGTGGTGGCTTTGGAACGTCCTTTGGTTGCGCCTCACAGTAATTCTATGGAATAATGATACAAGTAGTAGTATAACATTCTGTGTTCAATATTAGAATATACAAAATTAGGATTATGTCTTATGTCAATGGGAAAGCGATTACAAAAGACATAAATTAGGGAACGCTTTGGAACAATCACCCAACAAACGCAGATGGTTACTGAAAATAGTGATGCTTTGGTGCAGTTTATGCGTTTGTGTGTCTCTGTGAATTTTTATTGAGTGGTTTAATTTCCTACCATCGATGTTAATGCCTCTGTTGTTCCGGTTGAGTTTCTTGAAGACGTATTCCAACACAGCTGGCTAGTAGAATCGGGTATTTTTCTAGTTTGTTACTGATTATCCTGGTGAAAATTTGGAGTAGATGGGGTATCAAGTTTCTCTCTTGTACCAGTATCATTAAAATCCTATTTGAACCTCTTAGAATGGTGGTATTCGAAAGGCATAAGTTGAAAAGATATTGATCTCTCTCGGTAAAAGTTTTGCCCACAGCTTAAAGAAATTCTATTACTGTGGAATTTCTTTTTAAATTTCAGATAAATCTTCTGAGTCCTAATTCAGAATTTTATAGTTTTCTTTTATTTTTTGGGTTCTGTTTGAGTACTTTGCTTGCTTGTTCTTCAATTTACTTTCTCGTTTCTTATGCCGATAGCTACTGAGCCTTTAACCATACGGTGATCACTTCTTATTGATATTTGGGTTAACACAGCAAAGTTTTGAATTATTGATTTTTTGTCAGTTACTCTAAAATCGTTACCGCATTACCACTGTCAGTATCTTCCGATGCAATGCGAACTTTAGCGTTTGAATTTCAATAGGTGATGTTGAACTAGGTGTGTGTTTGGTTCAGCGCAGTTTTGATGTTTATATGTGTAAGGAACATCTGTCCTTGTGTCATTCATTTACGACGAATCCAATTTCACCTAATCGTTTATCGTATCGGTAGTATGCTTGTCCCGATTTGTCTTCTTTCAGTTCTAGAACGACATTGTTTGGACGTTGAACATGAGTATTTTTGATTTGTGTTTCTTTAGAATTAACAGAGAGCCGATATACCACACAGCATAAAATATACGCGTACTAGAACACAAAATAAAAGGAAGAGGAGTAAAATGTGACGACATCGTGAATTAGTAACATCAGAACTGGCTTGCAGAAAAAAGGAACAGTTATTCTAAACAAAAAATCAAAGAAAAGAGAGGCAAAATATGAAACCAAAATCTTCAAAAAAGAGCTTAGAAACCTGTTTGCAATGACTACAAGACAGCTATTTCAAAATATACATACTTGAAGGAATAATAGAAATAAATGGAGGCAAAAGAAGAAGGCGGACATCGTGAATAAGTAACAAGAGCTTGAAATGAATATAAAACAGCTGTTTTACACCGCACAATAATTGAGAATGTGCCAGGACAAAAGGAGAGAAAACAATGTCACGCTTTTCCTCATTTTAATTTTTCATAAGTGTTATTTGTGTGATTATAAATTATAATAGGTTCAGAGTCCGTTGGATATTTGTCTCTTCAAATTTGCCGGCCTACTGTGTTTATATGTTTATCATGTGCCTATGGAGTATGCACTCTGTACACACAGAAGTATGAAAAGTTACATAACACACTTATTTCAGCTGTCAATATTTTAGCGTTATTAAAGTGAAATATTCGGTAAGCGATTATATTCTTGCAATAACATGGAAGAAATGGAAAAATGACTTAATTGTTAAATAAAATGTGTGTGCACAAGTGTGGCAATTTAAATTTTACTTAAACACACATTTGTGCGCTCTTATTAATGTTCGAAAACAGAGGAATCCTATGAGAAAAACAATTTAAAAGCTGCTGTTCTAGAGGGTCACCCGAAAAATATTTTTTAAATATTTTCTATAGATTTTCTACGCGCAATCAAAAGTAAACTTTGGCAGTAGCTTAGAACGTAGTGGGGGCTGTAAATTATATTATAAATAAATAATCAAATATTTCATATTTTAAAAATATACAGCAGGAGGGAAAGACATTTTGCTGTTCTTTATCTTGTGTGCCTTGATAAACGATATCCTGTGACTTGTCTATCTTGTAGAAAGTTAGTCTAGAAAGTTTCATCCCGTTTCGTATAAAACTTTAAATTTTGTAGCCAATTTAATAGTGTGTTGTGATAGTTTACAGTTGGATGCATGCTTTCCTATCAGAATCGACCATCCGCGCCACTAGGCCAACGAACGTAGTTAGCGTGGACTCAAAGACGTTGCAAAAGCGAAAGACTTGCAATGGCATAGAACCCCAAAAATGTAGCTAAAATGGAGAAGTTAGTGATGGAAGATAGTCGAACTACATTTAAAACAGTAGTCACGACTATCGGCTATATGCCAGTTTGCATATGTTCTCAGCACGACGAGTGCTTCCAATTTTGACACCCTTGCACAAACAGGATCGAGTAAACATTTATCGTAGGCTTTAGACCAGCAACGGTGCAGATTCTGGTAACTTTTTTGAGAGAATCATCACTTTGAACGAACGTTGGAACCATCAATATGACCCTGTTACCAAACAAGCTAGCATGAAGTGGCTTCATGCTAACCTTTCGCCTACAGTTTAGAACAAAAGAAAAGCGACGTTCTCTGTCTTCTGGGATACTCGCGACATCCTGCTTATAGACACTTGGCAATGACCATGCTGTCAACAAGGCGCGCACATCTGACCAAATTGCGGGATTATATCAAGATCAAACCCGTGGACAACTACGAAAAGGAGTGCTCCTATAGTACTACAATGCGTCGACGTGCAATTCGTTGCCCCCAGCGGATTCGTCGGATCCTCCAACTTTGAATTCTAGAAATTGAGAGATCAGGGACGATAATAGCTTAAAACTGAGGTGACTTCATGGTTAGGCGACTTCTATAAAGTGAAACATCTATGAGCTAATTACGTCCATTTAACACGAAACTATGTAGAGAAGGTGTAAGGTATGTTTAGAATTTTATTAATAATTCTCAAAAACGAACATTTTCGAGATTATGTGTTTAGTATAAATCTATTGTATTTAGTTCTTTCCGAAAACATAAAGGTTACTTTATTTAACAAAGTACATGGAAAACTTACCAAAAGTTCTATTAGAACGCAAACTAGTAAAATGCAGGCACACCACCTCATGATGCGGGTTTCTTGCTATAAGTAATTTACCACAGTTGAACCGGCTTGCGTTTCCGCAGCTTTTATATCAAATTAAATAATGAAACTTTTTTAGTATTTCTCTGTACCGAAAACATGGAAACGTACGTAACGGACAGTGCAAATTAATTTAATTCGATTAATGACTCTTGCGTGTCAATTAGAAATATTGCAGGTGCATTCATTGTTCAAACCGTCATCGTCAGCAGAACAAGATTTAATATAATAGGTCACTTCGTTTGTTACCACATAAACTTATAAGCGAATCCTAATAACAAAAAATATTGTTAGTAAAGCTATGTATTTAAGCAATACTTAAAACCATACGTGGCGTTTAAAAATTTTACGTCACTATTCTAGGGTGAAAATAAATTAAAGAAGTGCCTATTAATATCGGTCTGAAATTTTGTTGCAAATTTGTTGTAATTTAGTATATCCACGCTACTTTCTATGCTGAAGTGGATAACCTTAAAAAATAGTATGCGGTTCCGGGATAACTTTTAAGTCAAAATGTTCGTCAATTATTCCACTTAGAAATTTTAAAATGTTATACTGTTACATAGCGAAGGTACTCCTGTTTGCAACCATAAAGAGCAGTATTTTTCAAGAAAAAAGAATCGACATATTTAAATTCCCTACTTTAATCGCAACTTACGGTGTTGCATTAAAGAGGAGATTTCAAATTACACTTCTCAGACGCAGGTTCTTGGATAATCTATACCCTAGTACAGCAAGAACAGGATATAAATGCGACGCAATTAAAGTAATACTTATACTTTTAGTACATGCAGGATAATAATATAAGAGGGCAGGCAGTTCCTCCTACCAAAATAAAATATTAAATCAATGATATTTACACGTAAGTAATTGAAGCAAATCCCATATTACAACCGCGACGTGTACACGTGGCGCTCACAGAATAACGAATGTAAGTTCAAATACAATCTAAACACATAAATACACAAAATTCAAAATGCTTAGAAAATACAGATAGATTAATCGTTCATGCATACGTAACAAAGCCCGGCATAAATTAGAAAATTTCAATGCTGTAAGTTTTCAAACTGATTTACGTCAATACACTTCAAATTGTG
Organism: Agriotes lineatus; assembly: GCA_940337035.1. NCBI lineage: Eukaryota > Metazoa > Arthropoda > Insecta > Coleoptera > Elateridae > Agriotes > Agriotes lineatus. Next base: position 62,196 of record CALNHX010000859.1, read on the forward strand.
GCCCAGTATTTATTTAAATAAAAGCAAGGTTATCACTTTTCTGTAGCATCCAGCATCCTACAGAAACGTAGTGCAAAGGACCAAAAAGTAGCCACCAGAAAATCCAATCACAATCTAGAATACCCAATCTAGACAGCCTACAAAATTTAAAGATTACAGATCCAGAAACCTGTAAATCCAGGAACCCAAGTTTATCAGTCCAGATTTATAGCTACGAAAGTCTAGCCTAATCCAAATATAGAAAATCTGGAAACCCAAGTTCATCAATCCATATCTCGAAAGGTTAGCGATACATAAACTCAATCAAGCCGAAAACACTAAAAATCTGCAAATCAAAAAAGAAAACAACCCGAAACAATAAAACACCATTAGCGCACTAACTCACTTCTGGTGTAAATCGGTTGAACGTTCTCTTCTCAGTCTTAAGCAGCACGGACTTGTCGTGAATGCTTCGTGGCGACTAGAAGACGTGTTTTCAAGCCAAATGGAATAAATTCAATATCTTCATATTTTGACACTTGTCACTGATATTCCGAAACACGTCAATCGATTTTGATTGTAGTGGATATTTACGGCCTATTGGTTGCATTAATGTCTCACGTGACTTCTGTCGATAACGTCACCGCCATTTTTTTTAAATAAAACGGTATGCCAAGTGGCACATCATTGAAAAGAGCATTCAAAGGGGAATTAAGCACTGTGTTTGCTTTCTGAATCCCATTCGAAATTAACGAGGAAAAAAATAATTTCGAAAATATCAATTTTAATAAATACAATGTATATACCTTCAAAGTAGTGTCAAAGTCAGTTTGAAAGTCAGCCGACAGCAAATTTTAAAATCGTCGTCGATTTGATTTACTGCAAGGATGGTGTATTGAACTGAAATTTATAAAATAACTATACTGATGATGATCGGTTATGGAAATAGAACACGTACTCAAGCCGAAGTTGTTCGCCTCTTCAGGAAGAGATTTCCAGAATTACCACCCATATCTCAAGGTACAGTTAGCAAAATTTACAAGCAGTTTAGAGAACTTGGACATGTACGACAAATTAAGAAACACGGTGCTTCTTTGGACGACGAAACAAAGATAGACGTCATGCTTAAGTTTGAGGAAAACCCGCATGCATCTACTCCACAAGTCGCATTGAAGAATAATATTAGTCACTCTTTCGTTGCACGAATACTAAAGGAGAATAAAATGCATCCGTATAAGGTAATTCCAACTCAGGAGCTATGTGAAGACGACTTTGATAGGAGAGTGGAATTTTGTGCACGAATGATGGAAAGAGTAGACAACAATATCATACGAATAGAAAATGTTTTGTTTTCAGATGAATCAACGTTTACCCTCCACGAACATGTCAATTGTCAGAATTGCCGCTATTGGGCCACAGAAAATCCTCACTGGATGAGAAAGACGCATACCCAAAAACCTGAAAAAATAAATGTCTGGGAAGGTATTATAGGAGACGACATCGTTGGCTCATTCTTTTTGAATGAGAACTTCAATGGTCCAAATTACTTGAGTCCTCTTCAAAATAGTGCAATGCCGTCACTGAGAAATTTATATCCCAACAGAAGAAAGTACCAGCGGACATATGGCTCCAACAAGATGGAGCGCCACCGCATTACCATCGCGATGTCCGTCAATACCTTGACCTTGACTTTCCAAATCGTTGGATTGGAAGGCGAGGACAGCTAGAATGGCCAGCGAGGCCACCAGACCTTGATCCCATAGCTTTTTTCTTATGGGGATATCTCAAGACCACTATTTACAAAGCTAAACCACACGATTTAGATGACTTGAAGATACGCATTACCAGTGCTTTTTTGCTGCCGGTACGCACCGGTACGCCGTACCGGCACCTCTAAGAAAAAGAAAAAGAATAAATAAACAGAAAAAAAAGAATTGCGAGTTTTGGAGATGTGGAACGATGAACGGTTCGGCTGTAGAGTCTTAACTAAGTCTACTTAGTTTGTGAGCAGACTGTACCGGCGCGTGGACAGCTGATTCATGCATCCTACCCCTCCCTCCCCCAAACTACGCCACGCACTTGTATACACATCACGTGGCATCACCCGTCTCGGTCTCAGTAGTTAAGTAAATAACTCATAACCATCACTTATTGATGAGCCACCCTGTATTTACTTGTAAAGGGGTCAAAAAGTGTTAAAATCGTTTTAATTGGTCTAAATTCCCCCCCCCCCCTCGTTTTTGGTAGGGGGTACCCCCCGGTAGTTTACAGTACCGGAACCTCATATTTTACAAAAAAAGCACTGCGCATTACTAACACCATTAGATGTTAAATAATGTCAGACACTACTTTTATTTAAAACTGGGATGCTGCTAGGACGTACAAGGAGAACATTTCAAGCATCAGTTACATTAACTGTAATTGTAATTTATTTGTATTTATTAAAATTGATATTTTCGAAATTACTTTTTTCCTCGTTAATTTTGAATGGGATTCAAAAACCAGATACAGTGCTGAATTCCTCTTTGAATGCCCTTTCCAATGATGTGCCAATTGGCATGCCTTCTCGTTTAAAAAAATGTCGAGGCGTCACCGACAGAAGTCACGTGAGCCATTAATGCAACCAATAGGTCCTAAATATCTGCTACAATCAAAATCGATTGATGTGTTTCGGCATATCAATGACAACTCAAAATATGGAGATATTGAATTTATTCCATTTGGCTGATGCACATTGTATTTTGAATCTAATATACACAAGTTTTAAATTTAAAATGCCTTTAACCAGACAACAGGTAGCTGAAATAAATCAGAGTGTATGAAATTGTATAAAAGCCTCTCTAGAGAATGAAACGTTTATAATGGAACTTGTTGCTAAAATTAGTGGAGAAAAAGTGGAAGATAAGGTGCTTGAGTTACTGGAGGAAAAATTGGCAAATTGATATAGTTTTATGAATTCATTGACATTACGAAACGGTATAACAGTATTGAAGTTACCTTGCAATTCTATAAAATTGTTATATCGCGCAATTAAATACGGATTACTAAACTTTGACATTGAAAAGTAGAACAAGCAACTGAGATATATTTAAAAATGCAAACTTTGCAAAGTGCAACAATAATAAATAAATACAACGAAATTTTAACAAACGAACAACAAATCTTAAACGGAGGTGGGCACAGTTTCTGGTTTTATTACTGAACGACACATAGGAACAAGAAAAGGAAGAAATAGAAGTTGATACAAGTTTGGAAGCAAATGAAGTGCCCATTAGAAATAGAGAGATACATCAAATCTATACTTGGAAACAGAGACAACAAAATTATTTCGAGAAGTTTCTAAGAAAGCATGTAAGAGGGAGAAACTACCAGATGATTAGCTTTCAGAACAATTATACACAAAAAGGGAGATACATAGAATTGTAACAATGACAAAGCGATAACGTTACTAAGTGCAGAGGTAAAGTTATACGGTTACATGAGATGGTATTAGAGGTGAATTCAGTAAAAGCTTAGGTTCCCAGGATAATACCTGCAATAAAGTAAAAAAATAATACCGAATCCCAAGTAATACAACAGCTTATCTTGCATTCATTATCCTTGAAAAATCGGTCGATCGAGTACAACGAGAAAAAATGTAGTATATATTGCAAAAAAGAGTATTTTAAATGAAATCATTAAAGATTATCTAAAAATGAAAAAAATAGTTGTAAGATGTACAGACCTACAAAAAAATAGAAATAACAAAATGCGCTTTTGCATACAGTGTCACGTGCTCTAGGAGAGTTTGCCGAAGGAAAGTTTACCGAAACACAATTGACCGAAAAGAAATTTGACCGAAATTATAAAATTCTATATATTGAGACGATATTAAGGGGTATCGAGTACTTTATTGTTTTATTTATCTTCGGTTGCAGACAGGTGTTATTTGTATAACGTATGGGATAACATATACTACATAATCAGACTATCTAGTCAATAAGAACATCAGGATTTTATAAAAAGTTGTAGTAAAAATAAGCAGGCAGGTAAATATTTGGATTGGTTATGAAAAAATGATCTAATGTGAACCGAAGTGTGAATAAAAATTGAGATAAATAACTTTGTAGCTCACAAAAAGTGAATAATTAATTTTGAACACCCTGTACATGGGGAATCTAATATTTGCAGAATACTACTTAACAAACACTAATCGAAAAATAAAGTTATTTAAAAAATTAAAAATGCCGTTAGAATAATTATACAGTGTCCGCCAAAAAGTTGGCATAATATTGGAAATATTTTTGTTTCTGATTTTTCAAAAAAATTCTTGCGTCAATAATGTATGCTTGTCTAAAAACCTATTTACCCCCTTCATATATATCGAGTGATTTTTACTTATTTCGAAAATGAAATTTTTTTAAATTGTCAACATCCAAATCCTGCAATTTTTCGGAAATTAACTTTTCTATGAGATGGTTCTAAAGTGTGTTATCTTTAGTTAACTGAATAATGTCAAAGCCAGAAAACACCTATTTTTTAGCTTTAGCAAAAAAATAAATTTTCAATTTTTTTCAATATTTTTCAAAATTTCTCATACCAAAACTTAATATTAAAATTCAATTTTTTTATGTGATGACTTTAAAAGTTTATAATTAAAAAAAATAATGTAAAGTGTTAACTACTTGTTTAGATTTTTTACCGAACATGATTTTTTAGAACATGTAAATTGGATAAATAAAAATCTCCTCATTTAGACAATTGTAAAAGAACATTTATAGGATTTTTGGAACAGTTCTTCATTAACAGGGCTAAATTAGAGTTTCTAGAAGCCATTTAAATAGATATTAATTAGAATTGAAAAATATTTCTCCTAAAAAGCGCCTTGCATAGAAAACGTAAAAATTATGCAAACCTACTACTTTTCGGTAAATAATAAAAAATCTAAAGAAGTAATGAACATTTTATATTATTTTTTCTAATTATAAATATTTAACGTTTTCAGATAAGCCAATTTTGGATTTTAATATTAAGTCTTGGTATGTGAAATTTTGAAAAATGTTTAAAAAATTTAAAAAAAATTATTTAAAGTTAAAAAAATAGCTGTTTTCTGGCCTTGAGATTATTTAGCTAGCTAAAGATATCACACTTTAAAAAAAATCTTATTGATATCGTAGTTAATTTCGGAAAAATAGCACTTTTTGGATTTTGAAAATTTCAAAAAACTTCATTTTTGAAATAAGAAGTCACTCGGTATATATAATATGGGGTAAATAGGTTTTTAGACAAGCTCAAATTATTGACGTAAATTTTTTTTTTGAAAAATCAAAAACAAATTGTTTTTCCATATTATGCCAACTTTTTGGCGGACACTCTATATGGTCTTGTAAAAATAACACAAAGGAGTACATTCCTTCTTTTAAGGGTATCATCGTCTAAAATAAAAACCACTTGAAATAGTTGTAATTGTAATACCACGCTCTATGTATACAGTATGTCCCCGGATTGGGTTACAAAGAAGGAAAAAAAGTAAATTTTTCGTTTCTCAAAAAAAATCAATCTCTATAAAAACCCTGGTTGTTCTCAAACTAGAAATTCACTAGCCAAAATTTAAATATCACCTTTCGTATACCGGGGATGTTCGAAAATATGAAAATGGCTCAAGAATAAAGTACCCTTAATTTTCAAAATATACAATTATGTTACTTGGACGTATTTGTTATAACATTTCTGTTAAAAAATATAATTGCTTTGAATTATTATTGATGTTTGGATCGCGTATTATTAGTTTTTTAAGATACCTGTGTTTCTGTTGACACAAATTTGAGATGTTTAGCATCAACTTCGGGTCACATAAATTTCAGGTTAAGTGAACGAAACTCAAATTCGACAATACACTCTTATCGTATTCGTCAATAAATTAACTTTGAAGTATCGCGTTTGGTAATTCGCAGGGTAGTAGAAGGAAAAGAAAAATCAGTGAAAATTGTTTTTTAGAGCAGGTGGCTGTGACTTTATATTTGACACATAGTTTTCATTCTAAGCAACTTTTTCAAATAACATTATTATATATGTTGAAAAATAAGGGCGCTTTATTCCTGAGCTATTTTCATATTTCCGAACTTCCCCCCTATAGGAACGGAGATATTTAAATTTTGGCAAGTGCATTGTTAGTTTGAGAACAAGCAGGGTTTTTATAGAGATTGATTTTTTTGAGAAACCAAAACTAAACTTTTTGTTCCTCTTTGTAACCCAATCCTGAGACATACTGTATATAGGATTTTATAATATCGGTCAAATTTTCTTTCGGTTAATTGTGTTTCGGTAAACATTCCTTTCGGCCAAATTTCCATTCGGCAAACTTACCTTTCGGTCAACTTTCATTTCGGTCAACTTTCATTTCGGTCAACTTTCCGTCAGTAAACTTTCCGTTGGTAAAGTGTTTTAGGTAAACTTTTCGGGACCCAGTTTCATGAAAAGGTTACAAAATAATTTGGGTATTTAGAGTAACACGTTACGGAAATACGGAATGCATATCAAACGAAAAAATATGTAATGGCCTTTACTCACAACTTCCCCGGCAAGTGGACGTTGTGAGACAAAACAGTTTGAAAAATTAAAGGTAAGTAGGGGTAAAAACGATTGTAATAACACTGAAACAATAAAATAAAACACTTGGTAATGCGAATTAAATCAATCATCACTTATAATAATGCAGAAGACTAAAAGCCGTGTTTACACAACTAAAAGTACCATAGTTGCGTTCCACCATTTCTATTTTCGGGTTTTTGTAAACAAACTTCCCTTAACTTTTAATAGCGATATTATCACAGAATACAATTATTTATTATGCATATTTATTGTGTTTTTTAAAACTATTGACTCAGCTTTGAAGGCAAGTCCACTTTGGTTAATGTTCATATCTGCTTATTGAATGCTCCCTGAAGCCGCACGCACACGCTAAGAAGGTGTGTCTTTAAAGTTGAGGCTACATAACCTACAAAATTTCAGATTGGCCTGGCAATAATTAATGTGTTCTAGCAGTGGCTACAAGTATTAATTCTGTGATAATGGTCTGCTGTGCATCAGATTGTAGTACAAAGCAAGGTAAGGGAATAGCGTTGTTCAGATTTCCCAAAAATTTGCAACAACGACATTATTGGTCTAAATTTTGCAATTGGGTTCCGACTAATGCTTCACCGTTACGCCACAAGCTGAAAGGAGTTTCATTCGTAAGTTATTTGTCCTATTATAATCCATAATGTGTGTTACAATTTATAAATTCTAGCAGGAAACCGAAGAAGCAATGGATTCGGGAGTATGTTGTGAACCAAGTAACACACGTTTCTGCAGTGCTCGGTATATTCCTTTTTTAAAATGTCGATGAAAACTAGAGCAGCTTCTTCTGTTAGTGATTGTAGTGTAGACGCTACCAAAATCGCAAAGCAAGTTGTTGCACTTCTATTGCAATCCAATGACTTTAAAGTTGTCGTGAATAAAGTAATTTCCGACACGTTGCACGACTTAAAGGCAAGACGTAAAATTAGCAAAGCAAGATGCAGATTTAGACGTTTTGTTTATAAATTGCAAGTGTTTATGTGACATGTGACACTCACAGGTAACACGACACACGAAAACTAATCCTGTTGACAGGTGACAAATCAAACGATTTTTTCAAAAATCTAGGAAAATTTCGATATATTGTTTGTAAGGGTCCTGATATGGAACGCGTATGAATGCTATTCACTGACATGGCAAATAAATATGACTTAACTATTGATAAAAAATAGATTTGATAACATGTAATAACATTTTATGGTCAAAATTTATTTAAAAACAATTTAAATTCAAACACATTTAGTAAATTTATTCAGAAAATGTATAATGGTTACAAAAAGATTATTTCTATATTAAAATAAAGACACTTAAAACATTTTTCCCGCTGCTGTTCATGTAAGTCAGTGATACAGCCTTAGTAACAAAACGTGTAAGTCGGTGATTATATTTGTTTGCTGCTTTTTCTTGACAACGGAACTTAATATTATTATTAAGTTCCTAGGATAATAAAATTAACAAAGCAAGATGCAGATTTAGACGTTTTGTTTATAATTGCAAGTGTTTATGTGACGTGTGACACTCACAGGTAACACGACTCACGAATATTAATCCTGGTGTCAGGTGACAAACCAAACGATTTCTTTCAATAATCTAGAAAAATTTTGATAAGCAGCGGGAAAAATATAATAAGATAACTAGGAATGTATCGCCTATTAATATTTTCGGCAGGCCTACCTCAAATGTTAATAGCTATTAAAAGAAGCTTATGAAGCACGTACTCTGCACTCCTTTCCACACCACCATGAAGTAGAGTTGACGGCACGTTTTTTTTATGTGGTATCCCCAGGACACCTATTCCACATGTCACAAAGAAAGTTGTTGTCGCTGCTGTTAAAAATTGACTCCAGAACTGTGTTGAAGTGGTAATGTATCACTTAAAATCTTATACTTTTGTTTCAAAGTGCCAATTACACGCTCCACGTGAATTCCCACATTGAAATTGCATATACACTATAGTTTTTTTATCTCGTTACAGCACATATTACGTGCAACAGTTTTTCATGAGTGTTTGAAATTTTGATAACATTTGAAATAAACTAATTTCATAGTTGCCGCAGTGGCATCTATGAAATTAGTTTATTTCAAACGTTACCAACATTTTAAACACATGAAAAAGCGATGCACGTAATATGTGCTGTAACGAGATAAAAAAATCACAATGTATATATTTATTTTTATAATGAATAATCATTACATTTTGACTGCTACTATTTGGCACTCACTCCAGTGACTCCTGTAATAAAATAATTTATTATTAGGTAATTTAATACTAATTTTTTAATACTTACTACCACTAATTCTTCTTCCACTACCAATAACGCCTCTTCCACTACAGTAGAATTGTTCTGCAAATTTTGAACAACATGGCAAATTAGTTGTTATAGATGTGATAGTTCTCCACAGGAGATAAGATTGAGATGACAAATTGCAATAAAATTGGGAATTAATTAAATTGCTCAATTTATTTAAAATAGTGATATTTAATAAAACATATTATTTTTAATATTAAGAACTAAAGTAAATACTTACAATTAAGAAATGTTTTAAAATACTTTGTAAATGCGATGAAATTAATTAGTTTTGAAAACTAAAAAATTTTAATACGAGTTTGGTTGAAATGTTTGTTTGAACATTTACTAGAAAAGTTCGGTTCAAAAAAAGTATGGTTCACACAGCCCTACATACAGGGTGCTCAAAGTTAAAGCTACGATTTCGACTATATTAGCATTTGTAGTACTGTTCACGTAGATTACGAGGGCAAAAACAGAAAAACAATTGAGCATCAAACTTTGAGTTATTCGCAAAATTAACATTTTTTGAAATGGAACAACTTATTCCATAGGTGTATTTACAATAAGTAATTTTTAATTTTTGTGAATAATTTGAAAATCTGATAATCAATTGTTTTTCTGTTTTCGCCATTGTGATCTATAGGGCATTCAGTAAACACAAAAACAGTTTAATTTTTTTTGCTAGATGCTAGATAAATGTCACACCCTTAACCTATTTGTTTTAGTAACTTTTTGTAAGTACATTTGAAGACAAAGATGCATTTTGGAAGTACACTCATGAACTTTTGGAAATCAAAGGCCACTCACTTTGTATTTTTATGTTTACTGAACAGACTATACGTGAGTTATACTACAGATTTGCTAATTTAATCGAAATATTGATAGTAAAAAATAATTTATTATAACCAACTATTTAATCAAATTTACACTAATTATTTAATCTTACCGCTTGCTTCTTTTTTTTTGGCTCTCTGACGAGCCAAAGCTTTTGCTCGATTGGCAGCTATCTGCTGCCCCATGTCAACTACCTTCCTCAAAGAAAATTCTCTGGTATTCCCACACCCCTCGCAATATTTTTGGAAATCTAAATTGAAAAAGGGAGTAGTCAAATTAATTCCGCAAGAAGTCAAACTTTTGAATTTTTTTTCTTTAATTAGGATAGTCGATTACTTAGTGAATAATCAAAATGAAGAATGATCATATTTTTAAAGATAGATGCCTAACAGTAAATTGTAATACATACCACAGATCAGAAAATTGCACTCGCAACAACGTATCACGGTGCAGGTACGGATGTCGTATTGCCCCACCGGAAAATGTAATTTGCAGGAGGGACATATCTCTAAAAAGAAAATTTGTAATTTAACTAATCAAGTTTACTTTCAAACATAAAGGTTCCGTAACTTTGTCCAAAATGCGCTTACAGACAAGAGGTAAATAACAAATTAAAACTCACGCAACTGAAGAATTCTCCGACTATGAATCCTTACTCCACACTCACAACAAAATCTATTAGGATTTTATAAACAAATAAAGAGTATTTTTAATAAATATTATACACCAAGTGAATTAAGGTTTTTGTTTGATGAACCATTTGTTTAAGCCAATCAGGTATTTTTTTGTAAAAAAAGTAGGTAATAAAATGGACATTTTACTTACCATGTTGATTCACACACCACTAAGAACAACGCAAAATGAATAACTACAAAGGCCACGGGTGACTGTTGAATGACAATGCTAACTAGCAATTACTGAATTTTCAGTTCCGTTTTATCAAGAAAACTGTAGACGGTTCTAAAATTTCCCCGTAGGCCAGTACCTTGCTGGACAAATGAGTATCGTAAATGTATGTTTTGGCAGGACAATTGGACTGGACAATAAATTCTCCAAGTAAAGACGGCTAGAATACCAGAATTCAAGGAAGAGATCGAAGACCTGATGCTGTAAGTAAAACCAAATTGCAAATAACGGTTATGCGGGGAAGGAACTTTGTGTCGGATCCCTTTATTAAGGGCAACCGCCTCCGTAATCTGTGAGAAGCTTAAATAAACCGTCTTAAAATAAATATACAACTACATAGTAAATAAAAAGAGAGAAAGATGAATGGTTCCCGACACCGAAAGGTAAAAGATGCTACGAAATAAAAATATGAAGGAACTTTTTAATTTAAAAACAATATTTTAACAAACACTTGAAATAAGTAACCGAATAATAGAAATAATAAGTTGGGATTGGAGGCACAAATGCTATTTGGAAGGAGCTAAATTTAATAAATATAAACATTAAAAAACAAAATTCTATTCCGGAAACACTCAGTAATGTACAAGAAGTAAATGATTTTTCTGTAGACTCGATACCTCACAGCACTCCTGATCAAATGCTTCTAGATTTTTATCGTAATAACGAACTTACATCAGAAAAACTTTCTTTCACGACTGTTGACGTTGAGGAAGTACAAAATTTAATTAGAAGTGTAAAAAGTAATGCAGGGGGTATAGACGGTATAACCATCAATATGATTAAACTGTGTTGTCCATACGTATTACCGCAAAATTAAGTTTTTAGAATGTAGAATTCCAGTCAAAGTGTTAGTACTTAATCTATTTCTTGGTGTTGTTTTATTTAAATTAATTGAACTAAAAACCCTTTCAACGCAGGCGCTACTATGGGGAAGAACAAAAAAATACTCACAAACTGAGAAAGTTCGGGATATAACAAATTACCGTCGGCTTTTTTACAATTACAAATTTCTTTCCAAAATTCTAATCTTCCATTTCAAAATTAATTGCAGAATATTTTAGCGATCGAATTTCCCGATCTAAAGCATTGACATCCTTTATTAGATTAGTAAATGTTATAATTAAGGGGCCGAGACTACCAACATTTGCAACTATTGAAGGATTTAGAAAATTTAATGATTTAAGAATAACAGCTTCACGGGAATGAAAGGGAAATTTTTTGAAAATTTGATGCGCTGCTTTGGTGTAAAAATTTCAACACTTCAAACGGAAAAAAATTTTTTGCACTATCTGTTAAACTATTATTTGCTAGCGCTACTGCGATATTTGGACGTAAGTACAAGTGCTCAATTGAAACATAATGTTTCGGATTTCTATACTTTTTTTTTTTTTTTTTTTTTTTTTTTTTTGAAGCAAACCAGATCAACATTTTACAATGTTATACATGGTTGGTATAATATAGTAATCTTAATAGTAATGTCTTTGTTGGAAATGACACTGAAGGATTTTATCCTCTAAAAGAGTTTGCTTGATGTAGTAGTGTTCACTGATCCGTGATCTAAGCGATGATGTCTTGCGGTAAGCGTCTTTTCAAGCGGGTGTAAATATTTTTCCGGCCTAGTTGTTGTAGAATGTCTATGTTGCTGTTTTGCATGTTGTCAAAGAAGTTTTTAGTAAGCCTGGATACGAATTGGTCGACTTTGTCCATTGATAATTCATTTCTATACTGTAATTTGCTTAAATCAGTGTTTTTTAGATACTCCGGTTTGATGTAATAACTCAACAATAATCTAAGAGCTGTTGCCATTCTTGGATAAAGCAAGTGAATCTTTGGAGCTTCCGCCTGCAATTCTAAATTCATATCATTAAATCGCCGGAAGATTTTCCGGTGGATTTTCCAAGTGGATTCCCTTGAGTCCCAGTGGTCACAGTACTCACAGTACTCACAGCACACTTTGAACTTTAATAATTTTTTTACTTTCTACCGAAAGTAAAAATGCAAATGTAAACAATTCGCTTTCGGAGTTCTGTTTATAGCCTCGGACACTTAGTTTGAATCAGGGAAATACCTATTTTCTGTTAAGTAATTCCACGGTCTACTAAATTAAAAAATGTACTTGTACATTTAATATAGATGGTCATGGTAATTCATGGGATGGTAAGTCATTTCAAATTTCAGGCTGCCATCTGTCCGTCACAGCGAAAACTAATTTCTAAGATTGGAATAATAATAGTAGGTAGTAATCTGCAACAACGGCGAAAGAGGCGAAGGAATTTTTGCTTTATTATTTGGTTTTTTAATAAAATAAACTGGAAAAAATCACTAGATAAATCTCTTTTGGCAAAAGTTATCACTAAATCACTAGATTAACTAAAAATTACTAGATCTAATGAAATTTCACTAGACCTGGCAACACTGCCCAGGGGTGCCAGATCGTGTCAAGCTGAATTCGTTAGCTTCGTCGGAAAAAATCGTGAGATTTCGGAAATGGATGAGATTTGAAACTAATAAAATTAATAAAATATAGAATATATGCTGCAGATTTATTAAGCATTGAGTACATAGGTTGTACATACATAAATAACTGCAAGAGAATTATAAACATTTTAAATAATTGCCATAAATAAAAAAATTAAATTAATATAAAGTAAATGTTAAATGAACTAAATATTTTATTATAGAAATAACACATGAATTCTAAAAATAAAAATATGGCTACATAGAATATAGTACATATACATAGACCTAAGTATGTATACAGAAAAAAAATTGTTCGACTACTCACAATCTGAAGAATCTGTGTCCGGGATGACTGGTTTGGAGGGATAAAGTACTTGACTATTAATTTTTTTAAATTAAATCTGTGCTTATCTTGAAATTATGTAAATACCTATTTCTTGAAAGAACATTTAAATCCGCTTTCAACCGCAACTTGCGACTTCTTTATGTGAACCATAGATAGCAGCAGTATTTGATGATAATGCGGGAAATGATAAAATCAGTGACAGCATACATTAAATCATGTATTAAGACTAACACACATTTTTTTCTATTTAATCATTTAGTGTTATAATTTTTTATAAAATTATTTTAATTAGAATTGATACAAAAATCGTGAGATAAATAGTCCTTATCGTGAGATCGTGAGATTTGCAATGAAATCGTGAGAACTCACGATAAAACGTGAGATCTGGCACCCCTGCATGTACCATTTAATACTGTACAGAAAAAAGAAGACACTATTCAATTCAACAGTATTGGCGGTATCCAATATGAAAGAAAGTTGCCCGGAGGCTATCCAAAAATGTCCATAAAACGCTTTCCAGAGGCGAGCGTTTCCTTTCCAGAGACTTTCCATTTAAAAATATATATTTTTTAACTTTTCCTTACTGCCAATCTCTAGCATGTTTTTAAAACTTTCTTTAGTGAAACAAAAGTTATTAAATCCGTCCTACATTTTAAGTGCGGCATATGCCGCGGGTTTCAGCTAGTTTAAGATAAATGATAAAATATTTAATGTCGTTTGCATATACAGGTCGCCATCTGGTGATGTTGGTATATTCTTAGAGACAATGAATACCTTACTAGACTACATTTTTAGCAATAATAAAATAATTATTGTCTGTGGCGATTACAATTTGAATTTTGCAGAATCCGAGGCGAGTCCAAGCAGTTAGGCCCTGAACACACGGGATTCCGTTTCCCAGATTCGGTATGCGGGATACAGAATCTGAGTCTGTTCAGACACGGCGACTGAATGTCAGACGAGGGCTTTCAGTCACTTGCAGTGCCGTGCTGTTATGGACCTAGCATTGCTGTTCTTTGTTTCTGTCGAATTAGTCTAGAAGTGCTGTATTTAAAGTCAGGGATTGGGCTCTACAAAGCTAATAAACTTTTCATTGTCAAATAATGTACGCTCTATGATCGTTGTATAGTAAGGAACGCCTTGCTTCTTCGATTTAAATAGAAGTTGCAGAAAATCTGCTACGCCTATGATATGATATCATATGTTCTGGCTGGCAAAAGTAGGCGAGTCCAGGCCGTGGTACACGTGGACTCATATCCTCTATATGCTCCAATGGTAAATCGGTATCCAAGATACAGAATTTGTAGCCGGCGGCCGAAATGGAGAGATAAGGAAAATCGGCCGCCGGCGACACATTCTGTATCTCGGATACCGATTTACCATTGGAGCATATAGAGGATATGAGTCCACGTGTACCACGGCCTGGACTCGCCCGCTTTTGCCAGCTAGAACATATGATATCATGTCATAGGCGTAGCAGATTTTCTTCAACTTCTATTTAAATCGAATAAGCAAGGCGTTCATTACTATACAACGATCATAGAATGTACATTATTTGAAAAACAAAATTTATTAGCTTAGTAGAGCCCAATCCCTGATTTTAAATACAGCACTTCTAGACTAATTCGACAGAAACAAAGAACAGCAATGCTAGGTCCATAACAGCACGGCACTGCAAGTGACTGAAGGCCCGCGTCTGAGATTCAGTCGCCGTGTCTGAACAGACTTAGATTCTGTATCCCGCATTCCGAATCTGGGAAACGGAATCCCGTGTGTTCAGGGCCTTTACGCAGGCGAATTGACACAGTTGTTCGCTGCATACAATTTATCACCGCACGTGGAGGGCATGACTCGAGTGGCAAAAAATACAGCTACTAGAATAGACAATATATTTTCAAATTTTACTGTAAGTACACCACAGTGTGAGATAATTGTGACTCACATTTCTGATCATTACACCCAAGTTTTGTCTTTAGATAATGGTAATCTAAGTAAAAAATCGGATCAGAAAAAACCAATATTTACCTATAAACGTTATTTTAGCCAGAACAATTTAAACAATTTTGCCAATCAGTTAGATTCGGAAACTTGGCAGGACGTTTTTGCTGCGGGTGGCTCGAATGAAAAATATGATAAGTTCCTTGAGATCTTTCTATATTATTTCGATATAAATTTTCCGCTAAAAAGAACTCGAATCAATCTAACTGGCAGTCAAAAATCAAAAATCAAATTAAGTACACCTCAAATTAAAAATTGGTCGTTAAGAATCAAAGATTTATTCTTGCTATATAAAAGAACCAGTGATCTTAAAATTCTTGAGCACTATAAAAGAGAAAAAAGAAATTTCAGGAGCTTTTTAAGGGATAGCAGAATCGCGTTAAATGATGAAATGATTCAAAATTCAAAGAACAAAACAAAAACAGTTTGGCAACAAATTAACAAAACTTTAAAAAACAAAAGTACGACGGACGTAACTGAACTACTTAACGATCAACAAATTATTACGGATCCAAAAGGCATTGCCGACATTTTTGAGGCACAGTTTGACTCAAATAAAATAATTACAAACCAGAACCGCTTAATACAGTTTAGCCGGTCCGCTGTAAATTTCAATTTCTTTCTCTTTCCTACAGATGAACACGAAATCTTGGGTATCATTAAAAAAAAGGCCCCCAAATTCTCCACGGGCATGGATAATATACCCCCTATGGTTGTTAAGTGGGTGGGCAACAAAATTGCGGTAGCTTTGGCCAACGCTATCAATGAATGTTTACAAACTGGAATTTTTCCAGATAAATTAAAATCTGCAAAGGTAATTCCAGTATTAAAAAAAGGTAGGAAGGATCTTCCTGATAACTACAGACCTATTTCGTTGTTGTCTATCTTCTCTAAGGTCTATGAAAAAGTAATTTTTAACAGACTGCTGTCCTACTTTTTAAAAAACAAATTAATATCATCAAACCAATATGGGTTTTTGCCACAGAAGTCCACTACTGATGCGTTATGCTATTCCCTAAATGCCATAATACAACAACTCGATAGAAAACAATTTGTTTCTGGAATTTTTTTTGATCTATCCAAGGCCTTCGAAATAATAGACCATGCCTTACTCTTACAAAAACTAGAACATTACGGCATCCGTGGACTTTGTTTAAATCTATTCACTTCTTATTTGGAAAACAGAACCCAGCAAATTTGTATTAAAAGTACAGCCCCAATACCTGTGGTGCAGTGGTTTTTTCTGATGCAGTTAGTTTAAAAAAAGGTGTCCCTCAAGGATCAATTTTAGGTCCTCTTCTTTTCATAATTTTTGTAAACAATCTCTCAACAGATCTGCGGGTCCCTGCCTTAATACAGTTTGCCGATGACACATCGTGCATACTTGCAAAAGATAATCTGCTCGACCTGTCAAGTGGCTTGTCTGAGATAAACGATAAAATGACAAATTGGTGTAGAAATAATAACTTAATTTTGAACTCTAAAAAAACTACTTTACTGTCTTTTAAAGACTTTAATGACAAATCTCTTTTAGTAAAAATGAGCGGTAAATCAATCAACCAATCTGAAGTCACTAAGTTTCTAGGGGTTTCTGTAGACTCAAATTTGAAATGGTCTGTCCAAATCGACGAAATTATAAATAAACTAAACTCGGCTTGCTTTGCAGTTAGGTACCTTCGGGACAGCCTTAGTCTCAACGCATTACGGGTTTATTACTTCTCAGTGGTGCAAAGCGTATTACAATACAGTATTCTCTATTCTTTCGCTGAAACAAGAAGTAGTAAACTTAAGAAATGAGGTAAATTCGTTAAAAGATGCCCATGTTGAATTAAATTCTATGAACCGAGTAAATTTCCAAAACGACAAGGAGCAGTTGATATCAGAGGTCGAGGAACGCCAAAAACGTGCACGAAACTTGATTATATTTAATCTCCCCGAGTCCGACAAACAGCTGATCGAAGAAAAGAAACGGGATGATCGCAGGAAGGTTACCGAAATTATATCTAAAGTAGTTAACATGGATTTTGCTGATGTGAAAATTGATCGTATCGGAAAAATGGAGGCTTCAAAAGTGCGACCAATTAAGATTGTCCTTCAATCTAAACAGGATGTTTTAAATATTCTGAAAAAATACACCAAACAGAACAACATTGTCTTGACCTCCGATAAAACTAAAATGCAACAAAATTATTATAAAAATCTGAAGGAGAAGCTAAACGAGTTAAAAAGTCAAGGAATAGTGAACAAAACTATTAAGTATCTAAATGGAATCCCAAGAATTATCGATAAAACTCCCGCGACAAAAAAGTAAACATTAATTTTATTAAAGTATATTGTCAAAACGTAAGAGGTATGCGAACTAAAATTAATGAATTTCTTGTGAATTGTTTAACTTGTGATTATGACGTTATAATGCTAACTGAAACCTGGTTGTGTGAAGATTTAATTAATAGTGAACTTTTTCCTAATTGCTATAATGTCTACCGGACGGATAGGCACTCGTTTAATAGTAAAAAATCCATTGGCGGTGGTGTACTTATTGCAATTCGTGCTAACTTATCTTCTATTAAAATTGACAGTAACTACGCAGAACTTGAAGAACTATGGGCATGTGTACACGCAAACGATCTTACTTATGTTTTTGGCTGTATCTATGTACCACCTCTATCCAACATCGATGTGTATCGTGATCACTCTAGATCGACTGAGCAGATTATGGAAAAGTTCCATGGTGCTCCCATCTGTGTTTATGGCGATTACAATCTCCCTAATATTCGCTGGACGACCAATAGCGACGGCGATGTGGCTGCTGAAGGCGAAGTAAGTCTGAGAGCACAGTGCATCATCGATACATTCGCATTTTTAAATCTTCATCAATTCAACACTATTAGAAACAGTAACAATAATGTGTTGGACCTGATTTTTTCCAATGTTGACCGCTTAGCTGTAGATTTTAGCGACTTTTATTTATTACCTCCAGATGCTCATCACCCTCCACTTTCCTTTAATTATCCCTTGTCTGTGAAGTATAAGAACTTAATTACTGCCAATCACTGGAAATATGATTTTAAAAACTGTAATTATGTAGGTTTAAACGATTATCTTTCTAACATACATTGGAATGTGATATTAAGCAATGCTATTAATTCTTCAGTCGATTTGTTCTATAGCATCTTATACGATGCTATTGATAAATTTGCACCCAAACGTTTTTGCAAGTCAGATACATTTCCAAAATGGTTTTCCTCAAAGACAAAACGCCTCATAAAAGATAAAAATAAAGCGTATAATTCAATAAAAAAAAGTCATAGTGACGCTCTCGTCGCGAAGTACAAGCAACTTCGTTCTGAGTCGAAAATAGGTATCTATTAGAACTGACTACAACAGGTTTCTCGCTACTATTCAGGATGGTGTAAATAAAGGTAATGTTAAGTCATTCTGGAATTTCGTTAATAGTAAAAGAAATTCGTCTGCCATTCCAAACATTATATTTCATGATAATCTACATTCATCTGATGGCCACGAAATTGCAGACCTCTTTGCAAATTATTTCAGTTCTGTGTACTCCAAAAATGAAGGACAACCCTACACCGTTAATGAGAGTTTTTATAACAATTACAATGTGAATCTGCATAATCTTCAATTTTCTACCGATTCTGTATTTCACAAACTGGTGTCCTTGGATGCTTCCAAAGGTAGTGGGCCTGACAATATTCCTCCAGTTCTTTTAAAAATGTGTAGCCCTTCGCTCGCTCTACCAATTTCAATCTTATTCAACGCCTCTCTGTCTTCTGGAAAATTTCCTGAAGCATGGAAGCAAGCACATGTTATTCCTTTGTTTAAAACAGGCGATCGAAGTCTTGTGAAAAACTATCGCCCAATATCTATACT
Source organism: Agriotes lineatus (assembly GCA_940337035.1). Lineage (NCBI taxonomy): Eukaryota > Metazoa > Arthropoda > Insecta > Coleoptera > Elateridae > Agriotes > Agriotes lineatus. The sequence goes on from CALNHX010000859.1 coordinate 81,498, forward strand.
TTGTAGTTTAGGTAAGGTCATCGAATCTCTTGTGACTGATGTATTATCATCTTCATTTAAAAACATAATATCTATAAACCAACACGGTTTCTTCAAAGCTAGGTCTACTTGTACCAATCTCGTCGAATATACAAATTTTATTCTATCTGCTTTTTCTCAGGAATATCAAGTCGACTCCATTTACACTGACTTTAGCAAAGCATTTGACCGCGTCGATCATTGTGTCTTATTGCACAAACTTGAGCTGTATGGTATACATGGGTCACTACTGCTTTGGTTGGGTAGTTACTTACATGACCGTTTACAAGTTATTAAAGTTAATTCATTTTATTCTGATCCCTATCTAGCAACCTCCGGAGTACCACAGGGTTCTCATTTAGGACCCATACTGTTCTCAATATTTATTAATGATATTACCAATTGCTTTCAATATAGCAACTGCCTGCTCTTCGCTGACGACTTAAAGCTTTTTTCTAGTGTCAATACCATCCATGATTGTCTTAATATCCAAAAAGATGTATCGTCTCTTTACAATTGGTGTGTCGACAATTTAATGGAGCTTAACATTGGCAAATGTAAAGTGATCACATTCGCTAAAAAGAAGTCGACCATTCTGTTCAATTACTCCATCGGACTTTCAAATCTGGAAAGAGTGTCTACTGTTAATGACTTAGGCGTAACTTACTGCAGCGATATGAATTTTTCTGTTCATTTAGACAATGTCGTAAACAAGTCTTTTAAAATGTGTGGCTTCATTAAAAGAAATACTCGCGATATGTCTAGTGTTACCTGCTTGTTGCTACTTTTTAATTCTCTTGTAAGAAGTACTCTAGAATACTGCTCTGTTGTGTGGTCTCCTGGGTATCAGTGTCATATTGATAGATTGGAACGGGTCCAGAAAAAATTTATTAATTACATTTTATTCAAAATGAACATAAACCATCATTCCTTGTCCTATAGTGAACGGTTGTCACTCACTGGTGTTAAATCGCTGGAGGCTAGACGAAATTGCCTTGACTGCATATTTGCATTTAAGGTTCTAAACTCCTTGACAGACTCCCCAAATTTATTGTACCTTTTCGAATTTCGCATTCCATCTTATCATACTCGAACCAACGATCTACTATGTACACCAACCTGTCGGTCTCCTTATGAGCAGCATTCGTTTGTCAACCGTTTGGCCACTCTAGTTAACCATATCACACAGTATGTGGACTTCTTTAATCTTCCGCTACATCAATTCAAATGCAAATTGTTAACTTTAATTTAACATTTGGTGTTATTGTTAATGTTTATTTTTTGTTAATGTTTATATTTTTGTATTACTTATTATATACACTTCGCCTGTTATTTTATGTACTATTTGGGCTTCGCCTGTTATGTACTCTATTAAACTATTAAACTACTATTAAACTATTGGTACAATGCGGTGAATGCAAAACGAGTATTTCTAGCGCAAAAGAGAATTATTAGGGCAATCATGAGAGTCCCATGCACAACTTCATGTCAAGATTTATTCAAAAAATTGGGTATTTTAACATTACCCTCTTTATATCTATACTGCGTTGCCGTTTATACCAGACGAAACTTGGGTTTATTTCCGATGAACAATCAGTTTTATAATGCAATGTCTATCAGAGGAGCAGCTAACTTGAGTATGCCAGTCTATCGTTCGACTATGTTTAAAACGGGTCATTTTTACAACTGTGTTAAAATTTACAACGCGGTACCTTCAGAAATCAAAAATAGCAAATCATTGACTTTATTTAAAAGTAAATATAAAACGTTCTTACTGGGTAATTGCTTCTACTCGATTAAGGACTACTTGGGTGATTCTGCCTAATAATCCGCAGTTGATTACGTCTTACCTATATTGTGTGACAATACCAGTGTACCTCTTTCTATTAAATGGCAAAAAAGTTATTGTTATTGTTATAATTCTAATGTTAAACTGTGATATTTCCATGTTTTTATTATAACTTAAGTATAAAATAATGTAGATTTATAATGCTATTTTTTAATAAGGTTTTTTTCAATGTTAACTGTGATATTTTCATGTCTTGACTGTGACTTGTGCAATGATGGTTAAATTCTTAATGCACTAATAAATATTATTATTATTATTATTATTATTGTAAAAGGAAGTAAAAATTTGTCAATAATTTTCAAAAATTACAAATTCTACAAAAACGGTACAAAATAGAGCGTTAGTTGAAGAGACAAATTTTCTCTAGAATTTTAAGGTAAATTCAAAAATGTAATAATATACCGGGTGTTCTATTTAAAATAGGAGTTAATAAAAAAAATTAAAAAAAAAACAAAAGAAACCCACTTTAGAAGTATTCAACTGGAAAATCACCTATTTCACATCAATACACATTAAAAATGTAGTAAAAATGTAAAGTTTAAAATAAATCGTTTGAGCCGTTTTTGAAAAAATCGAAAAAAACTGAAAAATCATAAGAGTAAACACCTACTTCCGGTTATGCGATTTTCTTCAAAAGCTTGGTGTCTCATCTACATAGTACACAAAACTTATATATGAAGTTTCAACGCCATACCTCTTTTCGTTTTTGAGATATTCTGTTCACAGACACACACAGACACACAGACAGACAGACAGACCAATGAAAAAAAATGTTTTTTAGGTTCAGGGGATTCGAAAACGTAGAGATCTGTTGAAAACTCAATTTCGAATTTTTGGGGTGAATCCAATACTTCTTTTATTGTAAAAGGAAGTAAAAATTTGTCAAAAAATTTCAAAAATTACAAATTTTACAAAAACGGTACAAAATAGAGCGTTAGTTGAGGAAACAAATTTTCACATTTAATCTCATAAGAGCATTAATTCTTTCCGGAAATTTTTTTGAGTGCGGTCCAACAACATCGTATTAATTTGCCCGAGCGGGACGCGAGGGCAAATTAGGACGTTGTTGGAATGCACGAAAATAATTTCCGGATATGAATTAATGCTCGAATGCAGATTCGGTAAGAAAATCGTAACGCCACAAACCCTCACAGTTAGGTTAGTCTACCTACAAAATATTTCTAAGAAATTTTTTTATTGTCTTGGTTACGGCTCCTGAACTAATTTTGCTATTGGTCATTAATGAGTGTCGTACGATTTTTTCTAGAATTTTAAGGTGAATTCAAAAATGTAATAATATACCGGGTGTTTTATTTAAAATAGGAGTTAATAAAAAAAATAGAAAAAAAAACAAAAGAAACCCACTTTAGAAGTATTCAACTGGAAAATCACCTATTTCACATCAATACACATTAAAAATGTAGTAAAAATGTAAAGTTAAAAAAAATCGTTATAGCCGTTTTTGAAAAAATCGAAAAAAACTGAAAAATTACAAGAGTAAGCATATACTTCCGGTCATGCGATTTTTTTCAAAAGCTTGCTGTCTCATCTACGTAGTACACAAAACTTATATATGAAGTTTCAACGCCATACCTATTTTAGTTTTTGGGATATTCTGTTCACAGGCACACACACAGACACACAGACAGACAGACCAATGAAAAAAAATATGTTTTTTGGTTTCAGGGGATTCGAAAACGTAAAGATCTGTTGAAAACTCAATTTAGAATTTTTGGGGTGAATCCAATACTTCCTTTATTGTAAAAGGAAGTAAAAATTTGTCAAAAATTTTCAAAAATTACAAATTCTACAAAAACGGTACAAAATAGAGCGTTAGTTGAAGAGACAAATTTTTTCTAGAATTTTAAGGTGAATTCAAAAATGTAATAATATACCGGGTGTTCTATTTAAAATAGGAGTTAATAAAAAAATTTAAAAAAAAACAAAAGAAACCCACTTTAGAAGTATTCAACTGGAAAATCACCTATTTCACATCAATACACATAAAAAATGTAGTAAAAACATAAAGTTTAAAAAAATCGTTAGAGCCGTTTTTAAAAAAATCGAAAAAAACTGAAAAATTACAAGAGTAAACACCTACTTGCGGTTATGCGATTATCTTCAAAAGCTTGCTGTCTCATCTACATAGTATACAAAACTTATATATGAAGTTTCAACGCCATACCTCTTTTCGTTTTTGAGATATTCTGTTCACAGGCACACACACAGACACACAGACAGACAGACCAATGAAAAAAAATGTTTTTTGGGTTCAGGGGACTCTAAAACGTGAATATCTGTTGAAAACTCAATTTCGAATTTTTGGGGTGAATCCAATACTTCCTTTATTGTAAAAGGAAGTAAAAATTTGTCAAAAATTACAAATTCTACAAAAACGGTACAAAATAGAGCGTTAGTTGAAGAGACAAATTTTCTCTAGAATTTTAAGGTGAATTCAAAAATGTAATAATATACCGGGTGTTTTATTTAAAATAGGAGTTAATAAAAAATGGAAAAAAAAACAAAAGAAACCCACTTTAGAAGTATTAAACTGGAAAATCACCTATTTCACATCAATACACATTCAAAATGTAGTAAAAACGTAAAGTTTAAAAAAAATCGTTAGAGCAGTTTTAGAAAAAATCGAAAAAAAACTGAAAAATTACAAGAGTAAGCACCTACTTCCGGTCATGCGATTTTTTTCAAAAGCTTGCTGTCTCATCTACATAGTACACAATACTTATATATGAAGTTTCAACGCCATACCTATTTTAGTTTTTGGGATATTCTGTTCACAGGCACACACACAGACACACAAACAGACAGACAGACCAATGAAAAAAAATATGTTTTTTGGGTTCAAGGGACTCTAAAACGTGAATATCTGTTGAAAACTCAATTTCGAATTTTTGGGGTGAATCCAATACTTCCTTTATTGTAAAAGGAAGTAAAAATTTGTCAATAATTTTCAAAAATTACAAATTCTACAAAAACGGTACAAAATAGAGCGTTAGTTGAAGTGACAAATTTTCTCTAGAATTTTAAGGTGAATTCAAAAATGTAATAATATACCGGGTGTTTTATTTAAAATAGGAGTAAATAAAAAAAAAATAGAAAGAAAAAACAAAAGAAACCCACTTTAGAAGTATTCAACTGGAAAATCACCTATTTCACATCAATACACATTAAAAATGTAGTAAAAATGTAAAGTTTAAAAAAATCGTTAGAGCCGTTTTTGACAAAATCGAAAAAAACTGAAAAATCACAAGAGTACACACCTACTTTCGGTTATGCGATTTTCTTCAAAAGCTGGCTGTCTCATCTACATAGTACACAAAACTTATATATGAAGTTTCAACGCCATACCTCTTTTCGTTTTTGAGATATTCTGTTCACAGACACACACAGACACACAGACAGACAGACAGTCCAATGAAAAAAAATATGTTTTTTGGGTTCAGGGGACTCTAAAACGTGAAGATCTGTTGAAAACTCAATTTCGAATTTTTGGGGTGAATCCAATACTTCCTTTATTGTAAAAGGAAGTAAAAATTTGTCAAAAAATTTCAAAAATTACAAATTTTACAAAAAAGGTACAAAATAGAGCGTTAGTTGAAGAGACAAATTTTTTCTAAAATTTTAAGGTGAATTCAAAAATGTAGTAATATACTGGGTGTTCTATTTAAAATAGGAGTTAATAAAAAAATAGAAAAAAAAACAAAAGAAACCCATTTTAGGAGTATTCAACTGGAAAATCACCTATTTCACATCAATACACATTAAAAATGTAGTAAAAATGTAAAGTTTAAAAAAAATCGTTAGAGCCGTTTTTGAAAAAATCGAAAAAAACTGAAAAATCACAAGAGTAAACACCTACTTCCGGTAATGCGATTTTTTTCAAAAGCTTGCTGTCTCATCTACATAGTACGCAAAACCTATATATGAAGTTTCAAAGCCATACCTCTTTTCGTTTTTGAGATATTCTGTTCACAGGCACACACACAGATACACAGACAGACAGACAGACCAATGAAAAAAAATATGTTTTTTGGGTTCAGGGGACTCTAAAACGTGAAGATCTGTTGAAAACTCAATTTCGAATTTTTGGGGTGACTCCAATACTTCCTTTATTGTAAAAGAAAGTAAAAATTTGTCAAAAATTTAAAAAAATTACAAGTTCTACAAAAACGGTACAAAATAGAGCGTTAGTTAAAGAGACAAATTTTCCCTAGAATTTTAAGGTGAATTCAAAAATGTAATAATGTACCGGGTGTTCTATTTAAAATAAGAGTTAATAAAAAAAATAGAAAAAAAAGCAAAAGAAACCCACTTTAGAAGTATTCAGCTGGAAAATCACTTATTTCACATCAATACACATTAAAAATGTAGTAAAAATGTAAAGTTTAAAAAAAATCGTTAGAGCCGTTTTTGAAAAAATCGAAAAAAAACTGAAAAATCACAAGAGTAAACACCTACTTCCGGTTATGCGATTTTCTTCAAAAGCTTTCTATCTCATCTACATAGTACACAAAACTTATATATGAAGTTTCAACGCCATACCTCTTTTCGTTTTTGAGATATTCTGTTCACAGCACACACACAGACACACAGACAGACAGACAGACAGACCAATAAAAAAAATTATGTTTTTTGCTTTCAGGGGACTCTAAAACGTGAAGATCTGTTGAAAACTCAATTTCGAATTTTTGGGGTGAATCCAATACTTCCTTTATTGTAAAAGAAAGTGAAAATTTGTCAAAAATTTTCAAAAATTACAAATTCTACAAAAACGGTACAAAATAGAGCGTTAGTTGAAGAGACAATTTTTTTCTAGAATTTTAAGGTGAATTCAAAACTGTAATAATATACCGGGTGTTTTATTTAAAATAGGAGTTAATAAAAAAAATAGAAAAAAAAAACAAAAGAAACCCACTTTAGAAGTATTCAACTGAAAAATCACCTATTTCACATCAATACACATTAAAAATGTAGTTAAAATGTAAAGTTTAAAAAAATTCGTTAGAGCCGTTTTTGACAAAATCGAAAAAAACTGAAAAATCACAAGAGTACACACCTACTTTCGGTTATGCGATTTTCTTCAAAAGCTTGCTGTCTCATCTACATAGTACACAAAACTTATATATGAAGTTTCAACGCCATACCTCTTTTCGTTTTTGAGATATTCTGTTCACAGACACACACAGACACACAGACAGACAGACAGTCCAATGAAAAAAAATATGTTTTTTGGGTTCAGGGGACTCTAAAACGTGAAGATCTGTTGAAAACTCAATTTCGAATTTTTGGGGTGAATCCAATACTTCCTTTATTGTAAAAGGAAGTAAAAATTTGTCAAAAAATTTCAAAAATTACAAATTTTACAAAAAAGGTACAAAATAGAGCGTTAGTTGAAGAGACAAATTTTTTCTAAAATTTTAAGGTGAATTCAAAAATGTAGTAATATACTGGGTGTTCTATTTAAAATAGGAGTTAATAAAAAAATAGAAAAAAAAACAAAAGAAACCCATTTTAGGAGTATTCAACTGGAAAATCACCTATTTCACATCAATACACATTAAAAATGTAGTAAAAATGTAAAGTTTAAAAAAAATCGTTAGAGCCGTTTTTGAAAAAATCGAAAAAAACTGAAAAATCACAAGAGTAAACACCTACTTCCGGTAATGCGATTTTTTTCAAAAGCTTGCTGTCTCATCTACATAGTACGCAAAACCTATATATGAAGTTTCAAAGCCATACCTCTTTTCGTTTTTGAGATATTCTGTTCACAGGCACACACACAGATACACAGACAGACAGACAGACCAATGAAAAAAAATATGTTTTTTGGGTTCAGGGGACTCTAAAACGTGAAGATCTGTTGAAAACTCAATTTCGAATTTTTGGGGTGACTCCAATACTTCCTTTATTGTAAAAGAAAGTAAAAATTTGTCAAAAATTTAAAAAAATTACAAGTTCTACAAAAACGGTACAAAATAGAGCGTTAGTTAAAGAGACAAATTTTCCCTAGAATTTTAAGGTGAATTCAAAAATGTAATAATGTACCGGGTGTTCTATTTAAAATAAGAGTTAATAAAAAAAATAGAAAAAAAAGCAAAAGAAACCCACTTTAGAAGTATTCAGCTGGAAAATCACTTATTTCACATCAATACACATTAAAAATGTAGTAAAAATGTAAAGTTTAAAAAAAATCGTTAGAGCCGTTTTTGAAAAAATCGAAAAAAAACTGAAAAATCACAAGAGTAAACACCTACTTCCGGTTATGCGATTTTCTTCAAAAGCTTTCTATCTCATCTACATAGTACACAAAACTTATATATGAAGTTTCAACGCCATACCTCTTTTCGTTTTTGAGATATTCTGTTCACAGCACACACACAGACACACAGACAGACAGACAGACCAATAAAAAAAATTATGTTTTTTGCTTTCAGGGGACTCTAAAACGTGAAGATCTGTTGAAAACTCAATTTCGAATTTTTGGGGTGAATCCAATACTTCCTTTATTGTAAAAGAAAGTGAAAATTTGTCAAAAATTTTCAAAAATTACAAATTCTACAAAAACGGTACAAAATAGAGCGTTAGTTGAAGAGACAATTTTTTTCTAGAATTTTAAGGTGAATTCAAAACTGTAATAATATACCGGGTGTTTTATTTAAAATAGGAGTTAATAAAAAAAATAGAAAAAAAAACAAAAGAAACCCACTTTAGAAGTATTCAACTGAAAAATCACCTATTTCACATCAATACACATTAAAAATGTAGTTAAAATGTAAAGTTTAAAAAAATTCGTTAGAGCCGTTTTTGACAAAATCGAAAAAAACTGAAAAATCACAAGAGTACACACCTACTTTCGGTTATGCGATTTTCTTCAAAAGCTTGCTGTCTCATCTACATAGTACACAAAACTTATATATGAAGTTTCAACGCCATACCTCTTTTCGTTTTTGAGATATTCTGTTCACAGACACCCACAGACACACAGACAGACAGACAGACCAATGAAAAAAAATATGTTTTTTGGGTTCAGGGGACTCTAAAACGTGAAGATCTGTTGAAAACTCAATTTCGAATTTTTGGGGTGAATCCAATACTTCCTTTATTGTAAAAGGAAGTAAAAATTTGTCAAAAAATTTCAAAAATTACAAATTTTACAAAAAAGGTACAAAATAGAGCGTTAGTTGAAGAGACAAATTTTTTCTAGAATTTTAAGGTGAATTCAAAAATGTAATAATATACCGGGTGTTCTATTTAAAATAGGAGTTAATAAAAAAATAGAAAAAAAAACAAAAGAAACCCACTTTAGAAGTATTCAACTGGAAAATCACCTATTTCACATCAATACACATTAAAAATGTAGTAAAAATGTAAAGTTTAAAAAAAATCGTTAGAGCCGTTTTTGAAAAAATCGAAAAAAACTGAAAAATCACCAGAGTAAACACCTACTTCCGGTTATGCGATTTTTTTCAAAAGCTTGCTATCTCATCTACAGAGTACGCAAAACCTATATATGAAGTTTCAACGCCATACCTCTTTTCGTTTTTGAGATATTCTGTTCACAGACACCCACAGACACACAGACAGACAGACAGACCAATGAAAAAAAATATGTTTTTTGGGTTCAGGGGACTCTAAAACGTGAAGATCTGTTGAAAACTAAATTTCGAATTTTTGGGGTGAATCCAATACTTCCTTTATTGTAAAAGGAAGTAAAAATTTGTCAAAAAATTTCAAAAATTACAAATTTTACAAAAAAGGTACAAAATAGAGCGTTAGTTGAAGAGACAAATTTTTTCTAGAATTTTAATGTGAATTCAAAAATGTAATAATATACCGGGTGTTCTATTTAAAATAGGAGTTAATAAAAAAATAGAAAAAAAAACAAAAGAAACCCACTTTAGAAGTATTCAACTGGAAAATCACCTATTTCACATCAATACACATTAAAAATGTAAAGTTTAAAAAAAATCGTTAGAGCCGTTTTTGAAAAAATCGAAAAAAACTGAAAAATCACCAGAGTAAACACCTACTTCCGGTTATGCGATTTTTTCAAAAGCTTGCTGTCTCATCTACATAGTACGCAAAACCTATATATGAAGTTTCAAAGCCATACCTCTTTTCGTTTTTGAGATATTCTGTTCACAGACACACACACAGACACACAGACAGACAGACCAATGAAAAAAAATATGTTTTTTGGGTTCAGGGGACTCTAAAACGTGAAGATCTGTTGAGAACTCAATTTCGAATTTTTGGGGTGAATCCAATACTTCCTTTATTGTAAAAGGAAGTAAAAATTTGTCAAAAATTTTCAAAAATTACAAATTCTACAAAAACGGTACAAAATAGAGCGTTAGTTGAAGAGACAATTTTTTTCTAGAATTTTAAGGTGAATTCAAAATTGTAATAATATACCGGGTGTTTTATTTAAAATAGGAGTTAATAAAAAAAAATAGAAAAAAAAACAAAAGAAACCCACTTTAGAAGTATTCAACTGAAAAATCACCTATTTCACATCAATACACATTAAAAATGTAGTAAAAATGTAAAGTTTAAAAAAAATCGTTAGAGCCGTTTTTGACAAAATCGAAAAAAACTGAAAAATCACAAGAGTACACACCTACTTTCGGTTATGCGATTTTCTTCAAAAGCTTGCTGTCTCATCTACATAGCACACAAAACTTATATATGAAGTTTCAACGCCATACCTCTTTTCGTTTTTGAGATATTCTGTTCACAGACACCCACAGACACACAGACAGACAGACAGACCAATGAAAAAAAATATGTTTTTTGGTTTCAGGGGACTCTAAAACGTGAAGATCTGTTGAAAACTCAATTTCGAATTTTTGGGGTGAATCCAATACTTCCTTTATTGTAAAAGGAAGTAAAAATTTGTCAAAAAATTTCAAAAATTACAAATTTTACAAAAAAGGTACAAAATAGAGCGTTAGTTGAAGAGACAAATTTTTTCTAGAATTTTAAGGTGAATTCAAAAATGTAATAATATACCGGGTGTTCTATTTAAAATAGGAGTTAATAAAAAAATAGAAAAAAAAACAAAAGAAACCCACTTTAGAAGTATTCAACTGGAAAATCACCTATTTCACATCAATACACATTAAAAATGTAGTAAAAATGTAAAGTTTAAAAAAAATCGTTAGAGCCGTTTTTGAAAAAAATCGAAAAAAACTGAAAAATCACCAGAGTAAACACCTACTTCCGGTTATGCGATTTTTTTCAAAAGCTTGCTATCTCATCTACAGAGTACGCAAAACCTATATATGAAGTTTCAAAGCCATATCTCTTTTCGTTTTTGAGATATTCTGTTCACAGACACACACACAGACACACAGACAGACAGACAGACCAATGAAAAAAAATATGTTTTTTGGGTTCAGGGGACTCTAAAACGTGAAGATCTGTTGAAAACTCAATTTCGAATTTTTGGGGTGAATCCAATACTTCCTTTATTGTAAAAGGAAGTAAAAATTTGTCAAAATTTTTAAAAAATTACAAGTTCTACAAAAACGGTACAAAATAGAGCGTTAGTTTAAGAGACAAATTTTCTCTAGAATTTTAAGGTGAATTCAAAAATGTAATAATATACCGGGTGTTTTATTTAAAATAGGAGTTAATAAAAAAAATAGAAAAAAAAACAAAAGAAACCCACTTTAAAAGTATTCAACTGGAAAATCACCTATTTCACATCAATACACATTAAAAATGTAGTAAAAATGTAAAGTTTAAAAAAAATCGTTGGAGCCGTTTTTGACAAAATCGAAAAAATCTGAAAAATCACAAGAGTACACACCTACTTTCGGTTATGCGATTTTCTTCAAAAGCTTGCTGTCTCATCTACATAGTACACAAAACTTATATATGAAGTTTCAACGCCATACCTCTTTTCGTTTTTGAGATATTCTGTTCACAGACACACACAGACACACAGACAGACCAATGAAAAAAAATATGTTTTTTGGGTTCAGGGGACTCTAAAACGTGAAGATCTGTTGAAAACTCAATTTCGAATTTTTGGGGTGAATCCAATACTTCCTTTATTGTAAAAGGAAGTAAAAATTTGTCAAAAAATTTCAAAAATTACAAATTTTACAAAAAAGGTACAAAATAGAGCGTTAGTTGAAAAGACAAATTTTTTCTAGAATTTTAAGGTGAATTCAAAAATGTAATAATATACCGGGTGTTCTATTTAAAATAGGAGTTAATAAAAAAATAGAAAAAAAAAACAAAAGAAACCCACTTTAGAAGTATTCAACTGGAAAATCACCTATTTCACATCAATACACATTAAAAATGTAAAGTTTAAAAAAAATCGTTAGAGCCGTTTTTGAAAAAATCGAAAAAAACTGAAAAATCAGAAGAGTAAACACCTACTTCCGGTTATGCGATTTTCTTCAAAAGCTTGCTGTCTCATCTACATAGTACGCAAAACTTATATATGAAGTTTGAACGCCATACCTCTTTTCGTTTTTGAGATATTCTGTTCACAGCACACACACAGACACACAGACAGACAGACAGACCAATGAAAAAAAATATGTTTTTTGGATTCAGGAGACTCTAAAACGTGAAGATCTGTTGAAAACTCAATTTCGAATTTTTGGGGTGAATCCAATACTTCCTTTAAAGCCCTGGATCCTGCCATGTGGCCCCCCAACGTTCAAGTAAGGCGTTTTTTTCAGAAACGGCAGCGGAGGGAACTATCGATCTAGCAAAGAGGCACGATGTTTTCAAAGTCATGAACCTAAATATCTGTGGTATGCGTAGTAAAGTTAACGAACTGTCAATCTTATTAGAAGAGGTGCAACCTAATATTGTGTGTTTGGCGGAACATCACCTACAAAATAGTGAAATGTCGTTTTATGGCTTAGATAACTATAATCTAGTATGTTATTCGTGTCGAATATTTTTTAAATGTGGCGGTACTGCTATCTTTGTAAATAAAGAAATTCAATCGACAAAGCTAGAGGTACCTGTTAAGCCTATTGATAAGCACTGCGAGTTCTGCTGTGCCCAATTTAAGATAAATGATAAAATATTTAATGTCGTTTGCATATACAGGTCGCCATCTGGTGATGTTGGTATATTCTTAGAGACAATGAATACCTTACTAGACTACATTTTTAGCAATAATAAAATAATTATTGTCTGTGGCGATTACAATTTGAATTTTGCAGAATCCGAGGCGAGTCCAAGCAGTTATTACGCAGGCGAATTGACACAGTTGTTCGCTGCATACAATTTATCACCGCACGTGGAGGGCATGACTCGAGTGGCAAAAAATACAGCTACTAGAATAGACAATATATTTTCAAATTTTACTGTAAGTACACCACAGTGTGAGATAATTGTGACTCACATTTCTGATCATTACACCCAAGTTTTGTCTTTAGATAATGGTAATCTAAGTAAAAAATCGGATCAGAAAAAACCAATATTTACCTATAAACGTTATTTTAGCCAGAACAATTTAAACAATTTTGCCAATCAGTTAGATTCGGAAACTTGGCAGGACGTTTTTGCTGCGGGTGGCTCGAATGAAAAATATGATAAGTTCCTTGAGATCTTTCTATATTATTTCGATATAAATTTTCCGCTAAAAAGAACTCGAATCAATCTAACTGGCAGTCAAAAATCAAAAATCAAATTATTTACACCTCAAATTAAAAATTGGTCGTTAAGAATCAAAGATTTATTCTTGCTATATAAAAGAACCAGTGATCTTAAATTCTTGAGCACTATAAAAGAGAAAAAAGAAATTTCAGGAGCTTTTTAAGGGATAGCAGAATCGCGTTAAATGATGAAATGATTCAAAATTCAAAGAACAAAACAAAAACAGTTTGGCAACAAATTAACAAAACTTTAAAAAACAAAAGTACGACGGACGTAACTGAACTACTTAACGATCAACAAATTATTACGGATCCAAAAGGCATTGCCGACATTTTTGAGGCACAGTTTGACTCAAATAAAATAATTACAAACCAGAACCGCTTAATACAGTTTAGCCGGTCCGCTGTAAATTTCAATTTCTTTCTCTTTCCTACAGATGAACACGAAATCTTGGGTATCATTAAAAAAAAGGCCCCCAAATTCTCCACGGGCATGGATAATATACCCCCTATGGTTGTTAAGTGGGTGGGCAACAAAATTGCGGTAGCTTTGGCCAACGCTATCAATGAATGTTTACAAACTGGAATTTTTCCAGATAAATTAAAATCTGCAAAGGTAATTCCAGTATTAAAAAAAGGTAGGAAGGATCTTCCTGATAACTACAGACCTATTTCGTTGTTGTCTATCTTCTCTAAGGTCTATGAAAAAGTAATTTTTAACAGACTGCTGTCCTACTTTTTAAAAAACAAATTAATATCATCAAACCAATATGGGTTTTTGCCACAGAAGTCCACTACTGATGCGTTATGCTATTCCCTAAATGCCATAATACAACAACTCGATAGAAAACAATTTGTTTCTGGAATTTTTTTTGATCTATCCAAGGCCTTCGAAATAATAGACCATGCCTTACTCTTACAAAAACTAGAACATTACGGCATCCGTGGACTTTGTTTAAATCTATTCACTTCTTATTTGGAAAACAGAACCCAGCAAATTTGTATTAAAAGTACAGACCCCAATACCTGTGGTGCAGTGGTTTTTTCTGATGCAGTTAGTTTAAAAAAAGGTGTCCCTCAAGGATCAATTTTAGGTCCTCTTTTTTTCATAATTTTTGTAAACGATCTCTCAACAGATCTGCGGGTCCCTGCCTTAATACAGTTTGCCGATGACACATCGTGCATACTTGCAAAAGATAATCTGCTCGACCTGTCAAGTGGCTTGTCTGAGATAAACGATAAAATGACAAATTGATGTAGAAATAATAACTTAATTTTGAACTCTAAAAAAACTACTTTACTGTCTTTTAAAGACTTTAATGACAAATATCTTTTAGTAAAAATGAGCGGTAAATCAATCAACCAATCTGAAGTCACTTAAGTTTCTAGGGGTTTCTGTTGACTCAAATTTGAAATGGTCTGTCCAAATCGACGAAATTGTAAATAAACTAAACTCGGCTTGCTTTGCAATTAGGTACCTTCGGGACAGCCTTAGTCTCAACGCATTACGGGTTTATTACTTCGCAGCGGTGCAAAGCGTATTACAATACAGTATTCTCTATTGGTACAATGCGGTGAATGCAAAACGAGTGTTTCTAGCGCAAAAGAGAATTATTAGGGCAATCATGAGAGTCCCATGCACAACTTCATGTCAAGATTTATTCAAAAAATTGGGTATTTTCCAAATCTCACAGAATACAACAAAACAAAACTACAGCGAGTACAAAACGCTTGCGTAAGATTTGTCTGTAACGTTAAATACCAAGAGCTCAATGTAAAACAACGTAGTATGCATAGGCGTAACTTTTATACACTCACCGGCACGAAAAACGGAGCACTTGCACTGCCGGATACATATGTACGCTGATGATCTTCAGATATATATAACAACGAAAGTATCAAATTTAAACATGGCTATTCGTAAGATAAACGAGGATTTACATAATCTTACTGTCTGGTTTAGCAATAATGGTCTTAGATTAAACGCCAAAAAGTCGCAGGCAATTTGCATAACCTCCGATAAAAGAACTGGTGATTATATAACTAAAAATCATAACATTGTAGTAAATAGTGAAGTAGTACAGTGGAGTAGTCATGCAAAAAACCTAGGTATTATAATAGACGATAAATTATCATTCGAATTGCATGTGAGACATATTTACCAAATGTCATTTATGAAATTACGTACTTTGTATAGTTTAAAATATTTATTAGACGAAAAAACCAAACTCATGTTAGTTAAGGCGCTTATTTATCCGCATTTATACTATTGCACTATGGTATTTTTTCCAAATCTCAGAATACAACAAAACTAAACTACAGCAAGTACAAAATGCTTGCGTAAGATTTGTCTGTAACGTTAAATACCAAGAGCTCAATGTAAAACAACGTAATATGCATAGGCGTAACTTGGGAGGGGCAAGGGGGGGCAGTGGCCCCCCCAAAATTTTGATTTTAAAGTGCAAGTGCATCATTTTTTTGCAATTTAGGTTTAAAAATGTTGTTAAGTCTTGATTTTGCCCCCCCAAAGTGATGCCCCAAGTTACGCCCATGGTAGTATGTATCTGTATTGTATGTTTTTGTATACTCTGATCTGTACTAAAACGCCAAGATATTTGTACGACTTGTTGAGCAAAAGATCAGAAGTTCACAATGTAAATATCAGGTACAATAGTTATAAGCCGTTCACGACCTTTTTGGGACAGAGTTGGCTATGATTTTTTCTTTTCATGTTGGACTAACTGATTCGATGATGTAGCGGATGCAACTTTTTTTTTCTGTCAGTGTCTGTTCGACATTTTTTTTGCTACCACATTGCCAGATTTAATATTTTAATATTCGTAAGAAAATAAATGATTTATCAAATGTGTAAAAATAATTTTAATTTCCGTCAAAGGAAAAGTCAAAATGCCCAAAATAATTTTGTTGCAACAAAAAATTTCCACTAAACGATGCTACTTCCAATTTAAGAAGGACAGACCACATTTAAAAGAAAGCGAGTCGATGTGGAGACTAGAGAATATCCGGCAACAATGTACCTATTCAGAAAATATAACCTTAAACTGAAAACAACCTAACCTAACACAAAAATTGTCAATTTCCATGAGGGAGTTTAGTTGCAACAGAGGTACTGCCAACAAAATTACTAGATGGTCATAGCCTCACCTGACCCAAAAAGATCGTGAACGGCTTATATACAATACCACAACATCGAACAGCTAAATTTGAGGGCTGTTTTCTATATATGGCTCCCACATTGTTAAATAAGTTCTTTGATATGTTTCCAGAGCAGCAACTTTCTATTAAGAGTGCCTTGTTAGAATTAGTTAGTAACACGATTTAAGATAGTCTTGTTATGTTGCTAGCATGTACTGTATTGTATTATATTAAGTTTGTGTGTGTACAGCATTTGCTTATATTTGTGTGATGCCCCGGGAGGGTGGAAGACTGGCTTTGTATACCTCTTTGGTATTCAATAAATGGATTTATTATTATTATATAAAACAAATTACAAATTATTACAAATTTTAATAAAAACGAATTACGAAGTGTATGTGTGGTCAAACCTCGTGCTAATGTTTTCAGTAGCATCGGTTTTATTCAAAAGGCCATCCATTATATTTTTTTCTTCAACAATTGTTGGTTTATTACATTTTGATACGTCTTTAATTTGCTTCTATTTTGTTGTAACCAAATTGTAGCAACTGTTGAATTTGAAAAGACGTCATTATTATCAAAGCAAAATCGTTGATATCAAGAAGCCCAAATCACTTTCAACACCTTGTTCTTTATACCGGGTGGCCATAAGTATCTGATATCACATTACCTTTGGAATCAACACCGCTTTATTAAAGCGATGAATACAACTAAACTAAATGTCATGACAACTAAAATTCCTATCTGTCAAAAATTATTACAGACTGCAATAAGTAATGGAGTTAGAACAGGAGATTTTTATAATCGAGTCGTAGGCTAATCTGCAGAATCCATGGCACATTCTCCTCCTCTTGCATTTTATTACATTACATAGGTACCAATACTTATTGTAATTGAAATATAGTACTAACCCAACATTTATAAGTAGCTAATTCCATGGCTACCGAGATCTCAGATATTTATGGCCACCCGGTATAACAATACTGGACACTCGTCACATAGACTTTTTGTATCTTCAACCCACAATTTTAAGCTTATTGCATCGTTATGGTGGCGTTTTGTACTATAATCTATAGCTACAAAAATCTCTTAGCCCAGCTACAGTAGGATCGGCCTGCCGAAAAAATCCAAGTGAGCTGAGATTTTGCATACACCTTTGACATTACAAATAATGTCTCAAAAGTCCCCATCGATATGGCGCTTGCGATTTGACTTATTCAACGTCAAAGGTCACAGAAATAAGTTTTTCGCAAATATCTCGCTTTCTATGGGTCGTATGACTTTTTTAGTTATTACAAAAAATGAAGGCTAGGAAATTCTCTACAAAAAAGATTATACAGGTGCTTTACGTACAACTAACCATTCAGTAAATAACATACTGTTAAGTTTTGCAGACGGGTTTTACTTCCTTTTACGATAAAGGAAGTATTGCATTCACCCCAAAAATTCTAAATTGAATTTTCAACAGATCTTCACGTTTTAGAGTCCCCTGAACCCAAAAAAAAACGTGTTTTTGTTCATTGGTCTGTCTGTCTGTCTGCGAACAGAATATCTCAAAAATGAAAAAAAGTATGGTGTTGAAACTTTATATATAAGTTTTGTGTACTATCTCAATGCGACAGCTATCTTTTGAAGAAAATTGCATAACCGGAAGTTTGATGTTTACTCTTGTGTTTCAAAAACGGCTCCAACGATTTTTTTGAAACTTTACATTTTTATTACATTTTTAATGTGGATTGATTGAGATGAGTGATTTTCAAGTTGAATTTTAGAGGTATTCAACTGAAAAATCACTTATCTCACATCAATACACACCGGTTATGCGATTTTCTTCAGAAGCTTGCTGTCGCATTTAGATAGTACAAAAAACTTATATATGAAGTTTCAACGCCATACCTCTTTTCATTTATGAGTTATTCTGTTCACAGACAGATCGACGGACGGACACACAGACCAATGAGCAAAAACATGTTTTTTGGGTTCAAGGGACTTTAAAACGTGAAGATCTGTTGAAAACCCAATTTTCGAATTTTTGGGGTGAATCCAATACTTTCTTTATCGTAAAAAGAAGTAAAACCCGTCTGCAAAACTTAATAGTGTGTTATTTACTAAACGGTTAGTTGTATGTAAAAAAGCTTTATATTCTTTTTTGTAGAGAATTTCCTAGCCTTCATTTTTTGTAATAACTAAAAAAGTCATACGACCCATAGAAAGCGAGATATTTGCGAAAAACTTATTTCTGTGACATTTGACCTTGAATAACTCAAAACGCAAGCGCGATATCGATGGGGACTTTTGAGACATTATTTGTAATGTCAAAATAAAGGTGTATGCAAAATTTCAGCTCACTTGGATTTTTTCGGCAAATGCTGCGGTTGTCCGTCTAATGTAACTGAACTATCTTGCGATATTGTGCAAGTCAAAGTGTGAAAATTGCTGTTGATTTTGTTATTGCTATTGTCGCTATTTTTGTGTGTTAATTGTTTTGAAATGCGCCATACCACAATGTTGAGTACGCCTCCGATTTATTGTGTCGTTTAGCTTAAATAAGGTTAACAATTTAATGTCAATATGATAGATGTCAAAAGTGTTACCAATACAAAACTTGGAAATTACTAGATTCTAACATTAGTTCTGCCATCTATGACCACTGGTTTGGATTCAAGTTGTAGTGACATCGCCATGGATATGCCATCTACGAGTGCTGGTCCAAGTTCAGACGACATCCCCATGGACATTCGAGCTATAGGTGTTGGTTCAATTTCCAGTGACATCGTAATAGGCACTGATGATGAAGAGGTTTGTATTTTTGTGAATTATATGTTACAATGTTATGTACCTATTTTAATTATGGATTGCAGCTATGGTGTCACTGTAGGAAACCAGACGACGGCGAACAAATGGTAAAATATTATGACAGAAAATGTAGAATAAAATGGTACCATTCAGCATGCCTACAATTAAAAAAATTCCTAAAGGAAAGTGGTTATGTGAACTCTGTAAATATACTGCTCCACAAATGAACTGGACCATTTGCATATATTGGTGCAATTTTTAAAAATATTTTCCAAAAGGGCAGTCATGAAATTTTTGGTAACCTTTCATGATTGTGTCACTATAAAAAGCATTTCTTTTCATAATTCTGTTTAAAGAAAACTAAGTCCATTAATAAAATATTATCATTTTAAAATTTTGAATTTTGCCCAAATATTGACAGCACATTGCATACAAAGTATGCCGAATTGTTGCCAAAGATTTTTAAACGTTCTGGAGAGACTCAAAGAACTATTAATTAACCTTTTTTTGTGATTCCTCTTATTTTTGTGAAATATAGTTTTTCTATAGTTTCATAATTTTTTAATTTTATTAATATGATTTTGTTAATTCTTCAGTTGATATTTGAGAATAGTGAAATTAAATATGCTTAATATGAGTATACTATAAAACAAAAGCTTTTATATATATATATATATATATATATATATATATTGTGACGTAATGTAATAAATACATTTTTTATGGGTGGTCCAGTACATTTGTGGAGCAGTATATAAATAGAATTATTTTGTTATTCTGTGTTGATAGAATTTGTATATATGTTGATTGTTTATTTAGCATAAATGGCTTCGAAATATTCTTTATACTTTATCCATTGCAATTCTTTTTCATACTTAATTTAGACATTAGTTATTCTATTATTTTGTACTGTTATGTAAATATTTTGATTGTTTATGTACCTTAAATTCATTAAAATTTTGTTATAAATTATGGAATAATAAGATTAACGATAGCAAGCTGCTTTCGCTATTAACTTTAAGAGTACCCGCTAGGCCTGTTTGTTTCTCACCGTTATTCTTTGTACCTTCTTTTTATACCAGAATTCCGATTACTGATATATTAAAGCTTGAGAATCAAATTTACATACTGCTCAACATTGATTTGTCAGCTCCATACAGTATGTTTGATTCTGTTGTAAAAAAGTATTATTATAACTAAAATGAAACAAAACGAACTATTGATGTAACAAATTTTTAAGACTTAAATTTACCAATCAGTACGGGAAGTCATAGTAGCAAGTTACGGCGTCGATCCATCTCCTGCAACCATGATTAAAGTTTATTTTAGTTAGGATGATTATTTTAATTTTAATTTACATGCTATAACGCTCATACCTGCATATAGCAGAATATATCTACACTGCATCTCTTGTAATAAGGGTAACACCTGTTAGAGATGTCACAATAAATAAATATTAAATAGCTTCAAAATATCCGTTATGCTTTATGCAGTAATAGTTATTTAACCAACAAGTGTGTTAATGAACGCGATTAATAATCGAAACTGTTTAAAGCACGAACATGCAAAATATCAAAACCTCAAAATCACAAAAACAGTTAATTAATGAAAAAGAGTGGATTAATCAAAAACAGTGTATTAATAGATCTATTAATCTATCCTTTTTTTTAAACAGTTAATTAATGAAAAAGAGTGTATTAATCAAAAACAGTGTATTAATGACTTCTATTAATCCATCCTTTTTTAGGAAAAATAATTCATTAATATTGAAATTAAGAAGCGGTCAACGGAAAAGTTATTTTTCATACTTAATTTAGACATTAATTATTCTTTTATGTTGTGTAGACAGCATGTGTAATTTTATTGATTGTTAATGTAGCTTACATAGTTTCGAATGTTTCTTATCATATAGGTACTATTTAATAATTTTTGCTATGTGATATCCTAATTTTGCTTTTTATTAATTGGCCACATGCAGAAAAAGATAATCAAATAATTTTACATTATATAATAAATGGTGATGGATAGTATTAACGTTAGATCCTTAATTAACTAATTTTAATAATTTTGTAGATATTATTATTATTAAAGTAAAAATAATTAGATTAACTTTGTTAATACAATTTATTTCATAATTATACAATTATAGGAGGGCATAAATTTACGAGTGCACAAGAAACTGTTAATATCTGATCTACCACGGCAACATCGTCAGTTTTCTTTTTCGCCAGGAACATAGGCATCGTTTCGTGAAGAACTGTATTTTTTTGACGAAGGACTCCAATAACGCGTTCAGTGTTGAATCCAGGGGGGTGACCGGGGGTGAAATTCCAACCCGGGCAGCACAAAATTTCCCCCGGAAACATTACCACTTTATATTCATGTGTCTTTAAATCTATAAAATAATGGACGGATTGCGGTGGAATAGGTAACAATACCCCCCAGACGTTTCATTTTCCCCCCCGGAGTAATCAGTCTGAATTCAACACTGAACGCGTTTGACGTGTATTCAGATATAATTAAGATAATTATTGTAACAATATACTTGCACTACCTCACGCTTGCTATATTCCTGGTTGATTCTATATCCCTTGGATCAAGCTGCCGTTTCCCTTTTAGAAAAGCAGGCGTAATCACTGTGGCCATATGTAGTCCTACGGAGTCTTTTATTAAAAAGCCAAGATCTGCCAATACAAAATCTTCTGGCAAGAGATTGTTTAAAATCCCACAATCCTCTGTTAGACCTTTATCGCTTATTCTGCCACTATATCCATGTGATACAAATGATATTGATCCAGGAGGAGTGATGCCTATTAGTACCTTTACCGTATTATGTTGTTTGTACGTAGACCATGTAGTACATTGTACTTCAAGGCTACTTGATTTTTCCACACTCATCTCAAAACAATCGATTATTACTGAAATCTTGTTGCCAAACGCTACCTTGAAGCATTCTGGCATTGATTTAATCAGCTGATCTCGTTCAGGCCAAATAATAAAATTTTTCATCCGATGATACATAATATTCAATGTGGTATAAAATATTCTGGAAATTGTTTGTACGCTGACGTTAAACATTTATGCCAATAAACTAAAATCTAAATGTATTCTAAGTTTTATCACCGTTATCAAAAACATGACTCTAAGCATGTTTTACTTACTGAATTAGGAATAAATATATATAATTAAATGTGAACTGTATATATTGTATGTATTTGGTGTAGCATTTGCCATAGTAGGCGTGTGTAAAAGAATTTTTTTTTGTAATGTCACAAACAAAGTATATCTATCTAACGCGCAAAACTTTAAATGCGGCATGTGCCGTGGGCTACAACGTCATTCTTCCATGCTCACGTAAAACTTTTACATTACTGGAAAACTCTCACTTTTCTTAACTTGTAGAACAATTCCTTCCGCATTTTTTTACTGCGTTCCAACAACGTCGTATTAATTAGGACGCCTTCCAGAGGCGAGCGTTTCCTTTCCAGAGACTTTCCATTTGAAAACATATTTTTTGGAACTTTTCCTTAGCGTACTTTTAAAACTTTCTTTAGTGCAACAAAAGTAATAAAATTCGTCGTATATTTTAAATGCGGCATATGCCGCGGGTTTCAGCTAGTTTCTAAATAAACTATAACAAGTAATATAAACATTATAAAAGATAGATTATATGGTAATTTAATCAAATTAATAAAATATTAAGTTATACGCCTTTATTTTGGGTCACTGTCTTCTGACGTTAAACTTGAACATGTAAAACACAATGTGCACGTTTCAATGTGCTCCTTAGATACAAAATTATTGCACATGTCACACAAAATATTTGTATTTTTATCTAGTCGTGGACAAATCTTACACCTTCCCCGTTTATTTTTTGGATTGTCGACGTTCTTGTATTGCAAAAGTAAGTTAATGCTTCTTTTTATTTCCGGTTTTACTAGCTCCTCACCTAGTTCTAATAAAAAACGACATCTTCCTGTTGTATTTTTGTATGTACTGACAAGCTCAGTCAAACTGTAATTGAGGGTTTATCCCAGAGACAGAGAGCTATATTTATAAACACTAGCAGTACGCAGTTTTACCACGCAACTAACGTGTCACAACTTGTAGAAACGTGAACAACTGCGAGTTGGTGCTGCACATTATTCTACCTTACATAAAAACGTATTTCGGAGCCTAAAAACTAAGGCTAAACAAATTAAAATTTTATCTCATGTAACCCACCTGGGGTAAAAATTGACCCCAAGCGCATATTTTGCGGTATAAATATTTTTCTATAACAATTTAGCAACAACAAATAGTATGATCCTCTCCTATGGAGTTCGATAGAAGCATATTTAGGGTTTCAAGACAATAGACCAAATTTAAACATAAGAAAACTACATTCTACAGCGCGTGGAGTCAAAAAAAGACCCCAGGTGGGCTACGAGGGTTAATATAGCAATTTTATATGGCTAAATAAGCTCTAAATGCACTCCTACATTGTTTACAACCTTTCCAATCAGTTCTAAACCAATTGTTGAGTACGTGTTAGCGTTGGCACGATGACCACGTATAAAATTATTATATTTTGATCGACGCCAGGTGTTATAGTAGTACAATAAAATTTTCTGTAGTTAACGTATATTGAAAAACGTGCTTTTCAGACGTTCTAACGCACCTTAATACTAAACTGTTAAACTTAAATTTTTTGGATGCAAGATAATTTAATATAGCAATTTTATATGGTTAAATAGGTTCTAAATGAACTCCTACATTGTTTACAACCTTTCCAATCAATTCTAAACCAATTGTTGAGTACGTGTCAGCGTTGGCACGATGACCACGTATAAAATTATTATATTTTGATCGACGCCAGGTGTTATAGTAGTAAAATAAAATTTTCTGTAGTTAACGTATATTGAAAAACGTGCTTTTCAGACGTTCTAACGCACCTTAATACTAAACTATTAAACTTAAATTTTTTGGATGCAAAATAATTTAATATAGCAAATTTATATGTCTAAATAAGCTCTAAATGCACTCCTACATTGTTTACAACCTTTCCAATCAATTCTAAACCAATTGCTGAGCACTTGTTAGTGTTGGCACGATTACCACGTATAAAATTATTATATTTTGATCGATGCCAGGTGTTATAGTAGTATAATAAAATTTTCTGTAGTTAACGTATATTGAAAAACGTGCTTTTCAGACGTTCTAACGGACCTTAATACTAAACTATTAAACTTGAATTTTTTGGATGCAAAATAATTTAATATAGCAATTTTATATGGCTAAATAAGCTCTAAATGCACTCCTACTTTGTTTACAACCTTTCCAATCAATTCTAAACCAATTGTTGAGTACGTGTTAGTGTTGGCACGATGACCACGTATAAAATGATTATATTTTGATCGACGCCAGTTGTTATAGTAGTACAATAAAATTTTCTGTAGTTAACGTATATTGAAAAACGTGCTTTTCAGACGTTCTAACGCACCTTAATACTAAACTGTTAAACTTAAATTTTTTGGATGCAAGATAATTTAATATAGCAATTTTATATGGTTAAATAGGTTCTAAATGAACTCCTACATTGTTTACAACCTTTCCAATCAATTCTAAACCAATTGTTGAGTACGTGTCAGCGTTGGCACGATGACCACGTATAAAATTATTATATTTTGATCGACGCCAGGTGTTATAGTAGTAAAATAAAATTTTCTGTAGTTAACGTATATTGAAAAACGTGCTTTTCAGACGTTCTAACGCACCTTAATACTAAACTATTAAACTTGAATTTTTTGGATGCAAAATAATTTATTATAGCAATTTTATACGGCTAAATAAGCTCTAAATGCACTCCTACATTGTTTACAACCTTTCCAATCAATTCTAAACCAATTGTTGAATACGTGTTAGCGTTGGCATGATGACCACGTATAAAATTATTATATTTTGATCGACGCCAGGTGTTATAGTAGTACAATAACATTTTCTGTAGTTAACGTATATTGAAAAACGTGCTTTTCAGACGTTCTAACGCACCTTAATACTAAACTGTTAAACTTAAATTTTTTGGATGCAAGATAATTTAATATAGCAATTTTATATGGTTAAATAGGTTCTAAATGAACTCCTACATTGTTTACAACCTTTCCAATCAATTCTAAACCAATTGTTGAGTACGTGTCAGCGTTGGCACGATGACCACGTATAAAATTATTATATTTTGATCGACGCCAGGTGTTATAGTAGTAAAATAAAATTTTCTGTAGTTAACGTATATTGAAAAACGTGCTTTTCAGACGTTCTAACGCACCTTAATACTAAACTATTAAACTTGAATTTTTTGGATGCAAAATAATTTATTATAGCAATTTTATACGGCTAAATAAGCTCTAAATGCACTCCTACATTGTTTACAACCTTTCCAATCAATTCTAAACCAATTGTTGAATACGTGTTAGCGTTGGCATGATGACCACGTATAAAATTATTATATTTTGATCGACGCCAGGTGTTATAGTAGTACAATAACATTTTCTGTAGTTAACGTATATTGAAAAACGTGCTTTTCAGACGTTCTAACGCACCTTAATACTAAACTGTTAAACTTAAATTTTTTGGATGCAAGATAATTTAATATAGCAATTTTATATGGTTAAATAGGTTCTAAATGAACTCCTACATTGTTTACAACCTTTCCAATCAATTCTAAACCAATTGTTGAGTACGTGTCAGCGTTGGCACGATGACCACGTATAAAATTATTATATTTTGATCGACGCCAGGTGTTATAGTAGTAAAATAAAATTTTCTGTAGTTAACGTATATTGAAAAACGTGCTTTTCAGACGTTCTAACGCACCTTAATACTAAACTATTAAACTTGAATTTTTTGGATGCAAAATAATTTATTATAGCAATTTTATACGGCTAAATAAGCTCTAAATGCACTCCTACATTGTTTACAACCTTTCCAATCAATTCTAAACCAATTGTTGAATACGTGTTAGCGTTGGCATGATGACCACGTATAAAATTATTATATTTTGATCGACGCCAGGTGTTATAGTAGTACAATAACATTTTCTGTAGTTAACGTATATTGAAAAACGTGCTTTTCAGACGTTCTAACGCACCTTAATACTAAACTGTTAAACTTAAATTTTTTGGATGCAAGATAATTTAATATAGCAATTTTATATGGTTAAATAGGTTCTAAATGAACTCCTACATTGTTTACAACCTTTCCAATCAGTTCTAAACCAATTGTTGAGTACGTGTCAGCGTTGGCACGATGACCACGTATAAAATTATTATATTTTGATCGACGCCAGGTGTTATAGTAGTAAAATAAAATTTTCTGTAGTTAACGTATATTGAAAAACGTGCTTTTCAGACGTTCTAACGCACCTTAATACTAAACTATTAAACTTGAATTTTTTGGATGCAAAATAATTTATTATAGCAATTTTATACGGCTAAATAAGCTCTAAATGCACTCCTACATTGTTTACAACCTTTCCAATCAATTCTAAACCAATTGTTGAGTACGTGTCAGCGTTGGCACGATGACCACGTATAAAATTATTATATTTTGATCGACGCCAGGTGTTATAGTAGTACAATAAAATTTTCTGTAGTTAACGTATATTGAAAAACGTGCTTTTCAGACGTTCTAACGCACCTTAATACTAAACTATTAAACTTGAATTTTTTGGATGCAAAATAATGTAATATAGCAATTTTATATGGCTAAATAAGCTCTAAATGCACTGCTACATTGTTTACAACCTTTCCAATCAATTCTAAACCAATTGTTGAGTACGTGTTAGCGTTGGCATGATGACCACGTATAAAATTATTATATTTTGATCGACGCCAGGTGTTATAGAAGTACAATAAAATTTTCTGTAGTTAACGTATATTGAAAAACGTGCTTTTCAGACGTTCTAACGCACCTTAATACTAAACTATTAAACTTGCATTTTTTGGATGCAAAATAATGTAATATAGCAATTTTATATGGCTAAATAAGCTCTAAATGCACTCCTACATTGTTTACAACCTTTCCAATCAATTCTAAACCAATTGTTGAGTACGTGTTAGTGTTGGCACGATGACCACGTATAAAATTATTATATTTTGATCGACGCCAGGTGTTATAGTAGTACAATAAAATTTTCTGTAGTTAACGTATATTGAAAAACGTGCTTTTCAGACGTTCTAACGCACCTTAATACTAAACTATTAAACTTGAATTTTTTGGATGCAAAATAATGTAATATAGCAATTTTATATGGCTAAATAAGCTCTAAATGCACTGCTACATTGTTTACAACCTTTCCAATCAATTCTAAACCAATTGTTGAGTACGTGTTAGCGTTGGCATGATGACCACGTATAAAATTATTATATTTTGATCGACGCCAGGTGTTATAGAAGTACAATAAAATTTTCTGTAGTTAACGTATATTGAAAAACGTGCTTTTCAGACGTTCTAACGCACCTTAATACTAAACTATTAAACTTGCATTTTTTGGATGCAAAATAATGTAATATAGCAATTTTATATGGCTAAATAAGCTCTAAATGCACTCCTACATTGTTTACAACCTTTCCAATCAATTCTAAACCAATTGTTGAGTACGTGTTAGTGTTGGCACGATGACCACGTATAAAATTATTATATTTTGATCGACGCCAGGTGTTATAGTAGTACAATAAAATTTTCTGTAGTTAACGTATATTGAAAAACGTGCTTTTCAGACGTTCTAACGCACCTTAATACTAAACTATTAAACTTGAATTTTTTGGATGCAAAATAATTTAATATAGCAATTTTATATGGCTAAATAAGCTCTAAATGCACTCCTACATTGTTTACAACCTTTCCAATCAATTCTAAACCAATTGTTGAGTACGTGTTAGTGTTGGCACGATGACCACGTATAAAATTATTATATTTTGATCGACGCCAGGTGTTATAGTAGTACAATAAAATTTTCTGTAGTTAACGTATATTGAAAAACGTGCTTTTCAGACGTTCTAACGCACCTTAATACTAAACTGTTAAACTTAAATTATTTGGATGCAAGATAATTTAATATAGCAATTTTATATGGTTAAATATATTCTAAATGAACTCCTACATTGTTTACAACCTTTCCAATCAATTCTAAACCAATTGTTGAGTACGTGTCTGCGTTGGCACGATGACCACGTATAAAATTATTATATTTTGACCGACGCCAGGTGTTATAGTAGTACAATAAAATTTTCTGTAGTTAACGTATATTGAAAAACGTGCTTTTCAGACGTTCTAACGCACCTTAATACTAAACTATTAAACTTGAATTTTTTGGATGCAAAATAATTTAATATAGCAATTTTATATGTCTAAATAAGCTCTAAATGCACTCCTACATTGTTTACAACCTTTCCAATCAATTCTAAACCAATTGCTGAGCACTTGTTAGTGTTGGCACGATTACCACGTATAAAATTATTATATTTTGATCGACGCCAGGTGTTATAGTGGTACAATAAAATTTTCTGTAGTTAACGTATATTGAAAAACGTGCTTTTCAGACGTTCTAACGCACCTTAATACTAAACTATTAAACTTGAATTTTTTGGATGCAAAATAATTTAATATAGCAATTTTATATGGCTAAATAAGCTCTAAATGCACTCCTACTTTGTTTACAACCTTTCCAATCAATTCTAAACCAATTGTTGAGTACGTGTTAGTGTTGGCACGATGACCACGTATAAAATGATTATATTTTGATCGACGCCAGGTGTTATAGTAGTACAATAAAATTTTCTGTAGTTAACGTATATTGAAAAACGTGCTTTTCAGACGTTCTAACGCACCTTAATACTAAACTGTTAAACTTAAATTTTTTGGATGCAAGATAATTTAATATAGCAATTTTATATGGTTAAATAGGTTCTAAATGAACTCCTACATTGTTTACAACCTTTCCAATCAATTCTAAACCAATTGTTGAGTACGTGTCAGCGTTGGCACGATGACCACGTATAAAATTATTATATTTTGATCGACGCCAGGTGTTATAGTAGTAAAATAAAATTTTCTGTAGTTAACGTATATTGAAAAACGTGCTTTTCAGACGTTCTAACGCACCTTAATACTAAACTGTTAAACTTAAATTTTTTGGATGCAAGATAATTTAATATAGCAATTTTATATGGTTAAATAGGTTCTAAATGAACTCCTACATTGTTTACAACCTTTCCAATCAATTCTAAACCAATTGTTGAGTACGTGTCAGCGTTGGCACGATGACCACGTATAAAATTATTATATTTTGATCGACGCCAGGTGTTATAGTAGTAAAATAAAATTTTCTGTAGTTAACGTATATTGAAAAACGTGCTTTTCAGACGTTCTAACGCACCTTAATACTAAACTATTAAACTTGAATTTTTTGGATGCAAAATAATTTATTATAGCAATTTTATACGGCTAAATAAGCTCTAAATGCACTCCTACATTGTTTACAACCTTTCCAATCAATTCTAAACCAATTGTTGAATACGTGTTAGTGTTGGCACGATGACCACGTATAAAATTATTATATTTTGATCGAAGCCAGGTGTTATAGTAGTACAATAAAATTTTCTGTAGTTAACGTATATTGAAAAACGTGCTTTTCAGACGTTCTAACGGACCTTAATACTAAACTATTAAACTTGAATTTTTTGGATGCAAAATAATTTAATAGAGCAATTTTATATGGCTAAATAAGCTCTAAATGCACTCCTACTTTGTTTACAACCTTTCCAATCAATTCTAAACCAATTGTTGAGTACGTGTTAGCGTTGGCATGATGACCACGTATAAAATTATTATATTTTGATCGACGCCAGGTGTTATAGTAGTACAATAAAATTTTCTGTAGTTAACGTATATTGCAAAACGTGCTTTTCAGACGTTCTAACGCACCTTAATACTAAACTATTAAACTTGAATTTTTTGGATGCAAAATAATTTATTATAGCAATTTTATATGGCTAAATAAGCTCTAAATGCACTCCTACATTGTTTACAACCTTTGCAATCAATTCTAAACCAATTGTTGAATACGTGTTAGTGTTGGCACGATGACCACGTATAAAATTATTATATTTTGATCGACTCCAGGTGTTATAGTAGTACAATAAAATTTTCTGTAGTTAACGTATATTGAAAAACGTGCTTTTCAGACGTTCTAACGCACCCTAATACTAAACTATTAAACTTGAATTTTTTGGATGCAAAATAATGTAATATAGCAATTTTATATGGCTAAATAAGCTCTAAATGCACTCCTACATTGTTTACAACCTTTCCAATCAATTCTAAACCAATTGTTGAGTACGTGTTAGCGTTGGCTCGATGACCACGTATAAAATTATTATATTTTGATCGACGCCAGGTGTTATAGTAGTAAAATAAAATTTTCTGTAGTTAACGTATATTGAAAAACGTGCTTTTCAGACGTTCTAACGCACCTTAATACTAAACTATTAAACTTGAATTTTTTGGATGCAAAATAATGTAATATAGCAATTTTATATGGCTAAATAAGCTCTAAATGCACTCCTACATTGTTTACAACCTTTCCAATCAATTCTAAACCAATTGTTGAGTACGTGTTAGTGTTGGCACGATGACCACGTATAAAATTATTATATTTTGATCGACGCCAGGTGTTATAGTAGTACAATAAAATTTTCTGTAGTTAACGTATATTGAAAAACGTGCTTTTCAGACGTTCTAACGCACCTTAATACTAAACTGTTAAACTTAAATTTTTTGGATGCAAGATAATTTAATATAGCAATTTTATATAATTAGATATATTCTAAATGAACTCCTACATTGTTTACAACCTTTCCAATCAATTCTAAACCAATTGTTGAGTACGTGTCTGCGTTGGCACGATGACCACGTATAAAATTATTATATTTTGACCGACGCCAGGTGTTATAGTAGTACAATAAAATTTTCTGTAGTTAACGTATATTGAAAAACGTGCTTTTCAGACGTTCTAACGCACCTTAATACTAAACTATTAAACTTGAATTTTTTGGATGCAAAATAATTTAATATAGCAATTTTATATGTCTAAATAAGCTCTAAATGCACTCCTACATTGTTTACAACCTTTCCAATCAATTCTAAACCAATTGCTGAGTACGTGTCAGCGTTGGCACGATGACCACGTATAAAATTATTATATTTTGATCGACGCCAGGTGTTATAGTAGTAAAATAAAATTTTCTGTAGTTAACGTATATTGAAAAACGTGCTTTTCAGACGTTCTAACGCACCTTAATACTAAACTATTAAACTTGAATTTTTTGGATGCAAAATAATTTATTATAGCAATTTTATACGGCTAAATAAGCTCTAAATGCACTCCTACATTGTTTACAACCTTTCCAATCAATTCTAAACCAATTGTTGAATACGTGTTAGTGTTGGCACGATGACCACGTATAAAATTATTATATTTTGATCGAAGCCAGGTGTTATAGTAGTACAATAAAATTTTCTGTAGTTAACGTATATTGAAAAACGTGCTTTTCAGACGTTCTAACGGACCTTAATACTAAACTATTAAACTTGAATTTTTTGGATGCAAAATAATTTAATATAGCAATTTTATATGGTTAAATAAGCTCTAAATGCACTCCTACATTGTTTACAACCTTTCCAATCAATTCTAAACCAATTGTTGAGTACGTGTTAGCGTTGGCATGATGACCACGTATAAAATTATTATATTTTGATCGACGCCAGGTGTTATAGTAGTACAATAAAATTTTCTGTAGTTAACGTATATTGCAAAACGTGCTTTTCAGACGTTCTAACGCACCTTAATACTAAACTATTAAACTTGAATTTTTTGGATGCAAAATAATTTATTATAGCAATTTTATACGGCTAAATAAGCTCTAAATGAACTCCTACATTGTTTACAACCTTTGCAATCAATTCTAAACCAATTGTTGAATACGTGTTAGTGTTGGCACGATGACCACGTATAAAATTATTATATTTTGATCGACGCCAGGTGTTATAGTAGTACAATAAAATTTTCTGTAGTTAACGTATATTGAAAAACGTGCTTTTCAGACGTTCTAACGCACCCTAATACTAAACTATTAAACTTAAATTTTTTGGATGCAAAATAATGTAATATAGCAATTTTATATGGCTAAATAAGCTCTAAATGCACTCCTACATTGTTTACAAGCTTTCCAATCAATTCTAAACCAATTGTTGAGTACGTGTTAGCGTTGGCTCGATGATCACGTATAAAATTATTATATTTTGATCGACGCCAGGTGTTATAGTAGTACAATAAAATTTTCTGTAGTTAACGTATATTGAAAAACGTGCTTTTCAGACGTTCTAACGGACCTTAATACTAAACTATTAAACTTGAATTTTTTGGATGCAAAATAATTCAATATAGCAATTTTATATGGCTAAATAAGCTCTAAATGCACTCCTACATTGTGTACAACCTTTCCAATCAATTCTAAACCAATTGTTGAGTACGTGTTAGCGTTGGCATGATGACCACGTATAAAATTATTATATTTTGATCGACGCCAGGTGTTATAGTAGTACAATAAAATTTTCTGTAGTTAACGTATATTGCAAAACGTGCTTTTCAGACGTTCTAACGCACCTTAATACTAAACTATTAAACTTGAATTTTTTGGATGCAAAATAATTTATTATAGCAATTTTATACGGCTAAATAAGCTCTAAATGCACTCCTACATTGTTTACAACCTTTGCAATCAATTCTAAACCAATTGTTGAATACGTGTTAGTGTTGGCACGATGACCACGTATAAAATTATTATATTTTGATCGACGCCAGGTGTTATAGTAGTACAATAAAATTTTCTGTAGTTAACGTATATTCAAAAACGTGCTTTTCAGACGTTCTAACGCACCCTAATACTAAACTACTAAACTTGAATTTTTTGGATGCAAAATAATGTAATATAGCAATTTTATATGGCTAAATAAGCTCTAAATGCACTCCTACATTGTTTACAACCTTTCCAATCAATTCTAAACCAATTGTTGAGTACGTGTTAGCGTTGGCATGATGACCACGTATAAAATTATTATATTTTGATCGACGCCAGGTGTTATAGTAGTACAATAAAATTTTCTGTAGTTAACGTATATTGCAAAACGTGCTTTTCAGACGTTCTAACGCATCTTAATACTAAACTATTAAACTTGAATTTTTTGGATGCAAAATAATTTATTATAGCAATTTTATACGGCTAAATAAGCTCTAAATGAACTCCTACATTGTTTACAACCTTTGCAATCAATTCTAAACCAATTGTTGAATACGTGTTAGTGTTGGCACGATGACCACGTATAAAATTATTATATTTTGATCGACGCCAGGTGTTATAGTAGTACAATAAAATTTTCTGTAGTTAACGTATATTGAAAAACGTGCTTTTCAGACGTTCTAACGCACCCTAATACTAAACTATTAAACTTAAATTTTTTGGATGCAAAATAATGTAATATAGCAATTTTATATGGCTAAATAAGCTCTAAATGCACTCCTACATTGTTTACAAGATTTCCAATCAATTCTAAACCAATTGTTGAGTACGTGTTAGCGTTGGCTCGATGATCACGTATAAAATTATTATATTTTGATCGACGCCAGGTGTTATAGTAGTACAATAAAATTTTCTGTAGTTAACGTATATTGAAAAACGTGCTTTTCAGACGTTCTAACGGACCTTAATACTAAACTATTAAACTTGAATTTTTTGGATGCAAAATAATTCAATATAGCAATTTTATATGGCTAAATAAGCTCTAAATGCACTCCTACATTGTGTACAACCTTTCCAATCAATTCTAAACCAATTGTTGAGTACGTGTTAGCGTTGGCATGATGACCACGTATAAAATTATTATATTTTGATCGACGCCAGGTGTTATAGTAGTACAATAAAATTTTCTGTAGTTAACGTATATTGCAAAACGTGCTTTTCAGACGTTCTAACGCACCTTAATACTAAACTATTAAACTTGAATTTTTTGGATGCAAAATAATTTATTATAGCAATTTTATACGGCTAAATAAGCTCTAAATGCACTCCTACATTGTTTACAACCTTTGCAATCAATTCTAAACCAATTGTTGAATACGTGTTAGTGTTGGCACGATGACCACGTATAAAATTATTATATTTTGATCGACGCCAGGTGTTATAGTAGTACAATAAAATTTTCTGTAGTTAACGTATATTCAAAAACGTGCTTTTCAGACGTTCTAACGCACCCTAATACTAAACTACTAAACTTGAATTTTTTGGATGCAAAATAATGTAATATAGCAATTTTATATGGCTAAATAAGCTCTAAATGCACTCCTACATTGTTTACAACCTTTCCAATCAATTCTAAACCAATTGTTGAGTACGTGTTAGCGTTGGCTCGATGACCACGTATAAAATTATTATATTTTGATCGACGCCAGGTGTTATAGTAGTACAATAAAATTTTCTGTAGTTAACGTATATTGAAAAACGTGCTTTTCAGACGTTCTAACGCACCTTAATACTAAACTATTAAACTTGAATTTTTTGGATGCAAAATAATGTAATATAGCAATTTTATATGGCTAAATAAGCTCTAAATGCACTCCTACATTGTTTACAACCTTTCCAATCAATTCTAAACCAATTGTTGAGTACGTGTTGGCGTTGGCATGATGACCACGTATAAAATTATTATATTTTGATCGACGCCAGGTGTTATAGTAGTACAATAAAATTTTCTGTAGTTAACGTATATTGAAAAACGTGCTTTTCAGACGTTCTAACGCACCTTAATACTAAACTATTAAACTTGAATTTTTGGATGCAAAATAACGTAATATAGCAATTTTATATGGCTAAATAAGCTCTAAATGCACTCCTACATTGTTTACAACCTTTCCAATCAATTCTAAACCAATTGTTGAGTACTTGTTAGCGTTGGCTCGATCACCACGTATAAAATTATTATATTTTGATCGACGCCAGGTGTTATAGTAGTACAATAAAATTTTCTGTAGTTAACGTATATTGAAAAACGTGCTTTTCAGACGTTCTAACGCACCTTAATACTAAACTATTAAACTTGAATTTTTTGGATGCAAAATAATGTAATATAGCAATTTTATATGGCTAAATAAGCTCTAAATGCACTCCTACATTGTTTACAACCTTTCCAATCAATTCTAAACCAATTGTTGAGTACGTGTTAGCGTTGGCATCATGACCACGTATAAAATTATTATATTTTGATCGACGCCAGGTGTTATAGTAGTACAATAAAATTTTCTGTAGTTAACGTATATTGAAAAACGTGCTTTTCAGACGTTCTAACGCACCTTAATACTAAACTATTAAACTTGAATTTTTTGGATGCAAAATAATTTAATATAGCAATTTTATATGGCTAAATAAGCTCTAAATGCACTCCTACATTGTTTACAACTTTTCCAATCAATTCTAAACCAATTGTTGAGTACGTGTTAGCTTTGGCATGATAACCACGTATAAAATTATTATATTTTGATCGACGCCAGGTGTTATAGTAGTACAATAAAATTTTCTGTAGTTATCGTATATTGAAAAACGTGCTTTTCAGACGTTCTAACGCACCTTAATACTAAACTATTAACCATGAATTTTTTAGATACAAATAATTTAATATAGCAATTTTATATGGCTAAACAAGCTCTAAATGCACTCCTACATTGTTTACAACCCTTCCAATCAATTCTAAACCAATTGTTGAGTACGTGTTAGTGTTGGCACGATGACCACGTATAAAATTATTATATTTTGATCGACGCCAGGTGTTATAGTAGTACAATAAAATTTTCTGTAGTTAACGTATATTGAAAAACGTGCTTTTCAGACGTTCTAACGCACCTTAATACTAAACTATTAAACTTGAATTTTTTGGATGCAAAATAATGTAATATAGCAATTTTATATTGCTAAATAAGCTCTAAATGCACTCCTACATTGTTTACAACCCTTCCAATCAATTCTAAACCAATTGTTGAGTACGTGTTAGTGTTGGCACGATGACCACGTATAAAATTATTATATTTTGATCGACGCCAGGTGTTATAGTAGTACAATAAAATTGTCTGGAGTTAACGTATATTGAAAAACGTGCTTTTCAGACGTTCTAACGCACCTTAATACTAAACTATTAAACTTGAATTTTTTGGATGCAAAATAATTTAATATGGCAATTTTATATGGCTGAATAAGCTCTAAATGCACCCCTACATTGTTTACAACCTTTCCAATCAATTCTAAACCAATTGTTGAGTACGTGTTAGTGTTGGCATGATGACCACGTATAAAATTATTATATTTTGATCGACGCCGGGTGTTATAGTAGTACAATAAAATTTTCTGTAGTTATCGTATATTGAAAAACGTGCTTTTCAGACGTTCTAACGCACCTTAATACTAAACTATTAAACATGAATTTTTTAGATACAAATAATTTAATATAGCAATTTTATATGACTAAACAAGCTCTAAATGCACTCCTACATTGTTTACAACCTTTCCAATCAATTCTAAACCAATTGTTGAGTACGTGTTAGTGTTGGCACGATGACCACGTATAAAATTATTATATTTTGATCGACGCCAGGTGTTATAGTAGTACAATAAAATTGTCTGGAGTTAACGTATATTGAAAAACGTGCTTTTCAGACGTTCTAATGCACCTTAATACTAAACTATTAAACTTGAATTTTTTGGATGCAAAATAATTTAATATGGCAATTTTATATGGCTAAATAAGCTCTAAATGCACCCCTACATTGTTTACAACCTTTCCAATCAATTCTAAACCAATTGTTGAGTACGTGTTAGTGTTGGCATGATGACCACGTATAAAATTATTATATTTTGATCGACGCCAGGTGTTATAGTAGTACAATAAAGTTTTCTGTAGTTAACGTATATTGAAAAACGTGCTTTTCAGACGTTCTAACGCACCTTAATACTAAACTATTAAACTTGAATTTTTTGGATGCAAAATAATGTAATATAGCAATTTTATATGGCTAAATAAGCTCTAAATGCACTCCTACATTGTTTACAATCTTTCCAATCAATTCTAAACCAATTGCTGAGTACGTGTTAGTGTTGGCACGATGACCACGTATAAAATTATTATATTTTGATCGACGCCAGGTGTTATAGTAGTACAATAAAATTTTCTGTAGTTAACGTGTATTGAAAAACGTGCTTTTCAGACGTTCTAACCGACCTTAATACTAAATTATTAAACTTGAACTTTTTGGATGCAAAATAATTTAATATAGCAATTTTATATGGCTAAATAAGCTCTAAATGCACTCCTACATTGTTTACAACCTTTCCAATCAATTCTAAACCAATTGTTGAGTACGTGTTAGTGTTGGCATGATGACCACGTATAAAATTATTATATTTTGATCGACGCCGGGTGTTATAGTAGTACAATAAAATTTTCTGTAGTTAACGTATATTGAAAAAAGTGCTTTTCAGACGTTCTAACGCACCTTAATACTAAACTGTTAAACTTAAATTTTTGGATGCAAAATAATTTAACCCTCGTAGCCCACCTGCTTTAATATTACATACTGCCCACCTGGGGTAATTTCTGACCCCAACTTAAAATTATGCAATTCACTCTAATAAAAAGTTAGTTCTGACGTTTCAAGGTATTCATTGGTAAGTACATTTCTAAATAAACTATAACAAGTAATATAAACATTATAAAAGATAGATTATATGGTAATTTAATCAAATTAATAAAATATTAAGTTATACGCCTTTATTTTGGGTCACTGTCTTCTGACGTTAAACTTGAACATGTAAAACACAATGTGCACGTTTCAATGTGCTCCTTAGATACAAAATTATTGCACATGTCACACAAAATATTTGTATTTTTATCTAGTCGTGGACAAATCTTACACCTTCCCCGTTTATTTTTTGGATTGTCGACGTTCTTGTATTGCAAAAGTAAGTTAATTCTTCTTTTTATTTCCGGTTTTACTAGCTCCTCACCTAGTTCTAATAAAAAACGACATCTTCCTGTTGTATTTTTGTATGTACTGACAAGCTCAGTCAAACTGTAATTGAGGGTTTATCCCAGAGACAGAGAGCTATATTTATAAACACTAGCAGTACGCAGTTTTACCACGCAACTAACGTGTCACAACTTGTAGAAACGTGAACAACTGCGAGTTGGTGCTGCACATTATTCTACCTTACATAAAAACGTATTTCGGAGCCTAAAAACTAAGGCTAAAAAAATTAAAATTTTATCTCATGTAACCCACCTGGGGTAAAAATTGACCACAAGCGCATATTTTGCGGTATAAATATTTTTCTATAACAATTTAGCAACAAAAAATAGTATGATCCTCTCCTATGGAGTTCGATAGAAGCATATTTAGGGTTTCAAGACAATAGACCAAATTTAAACATAAGAAAACTACATTCTACAGCGCGTGGAGTCAAAAAAAGACCCCAGGTGGGCTACGAGGGTTAATATAGCAATTTTATATGGCTAAATAAGCTCTAAATGCACTCTTACATTGTTTACAACCTTTCCAATCAATTCTAAACCAATTGTTGAGTACGTGTTAGTGTTGGCATGATGACCACGTATAAAATTATTATATTTTGATCGACGCCGGGTGTTATAGTAGTACAATAAAATTTTCTGTAGTTAACGTATATTGAAAAAAGTGCTTTTCAGACGTTCTAACGCACCTTAATACTAAACTGTTAAACTTAAATTTTTGGATGCAAAATAATTTAACCCTCGTAGCCCACCTGCTTTAATATTACATACTGCCCACCTGGGGTAATTTCTGACCCCAACTTAAAATTATGCAATTCACTCTAATAAAAAGTTAGTTCTGACGTTTCAAGGTATTCATTGGTAAGTACATTTCTAAATAAACTATAACAAGTAATATAAACATTATAAAAGATAGATTATATGGTAATTTAATCAAATTAATAAAATATTAAGTTATACGCCTTTATTTTGGGTCACTGTCTTCTGACGTTAAACTTGAACATGTAAAACACAATGTGCACGTTTCAATGTGCTCCTTAGATACAAAATTATTGCACATGTCACACAAAATATTTGTATTTTTATCTAGTCGTGGACAAATCTTACACCTTCCCCGTTTATTTTTTGGATTGTCGACGTTCTTGTATTGCAAAAGTAAGTTAATTCTTCTTTTTATTTCCGGTTTTACTAGCTCCTCACCTAGTTCTAATAAAAAACGACATCTTCCTGTTGTATTTTTGTATGTACTGACAAGCTCAGTCAAACTGTAATTGAGGGTTTATCCCAGAGACAGAGAGCTATATTTATAAACACTAGCAGTACGCAGTTTTACCACGCAACTAACGTGTCACAACTTGTAGAAACGTGAACAACTGCGAGTTGGTGCTGCACATTATTCTACCTTACATAAAAACGTATTTCGGAGCCTAAAAACTAAGGCTAAAAAAATTAAAATTTTATCTCATGTAACCCACCTGGGGTAAAAATTGACCCCAAGCGCATATTTTGCGGTATAAATATTTTTCTATAACAATTTAGCAACAAAAAATAGTATGATCCTCTCCAATGGAGTTCGATAGAAGCATATTTAGGGTTTCAAGACAATAGACCAAATTTAAACATAAGAAAACTACATTCTACAGCGCGTGGAGTCAAAAAAAGACCCCAGGTGGGCTACGAGGGTTAATATAGCAATTTTATATGGCTAAATAAGCTCTAAATGCACTCTTACATTGTTTACAACCCTTCCAATCAATTCTAAAGCAATTGTTGAGTACGTGTTAGCGTTGGCATGATGACCACGTATAAAATTATTATATTTTGATCGACGCCGGGTGTTATAGTAGTACAATAAAATTTTCTGTAGTTATCGTATATTGAAAAACGTGCTTTTCAGACGTTCTAACGCACCTTAATACTAAACTATTAAACTTGAATTTTTTGGATGCAAAATAATTTAATATGGCAATTTTATATGGCTAAATAAGCTCTAAATGCACCCCTACATTGTTTACAACCTTTCCAATCAATTCTAAACCAATTGTTGAGTACGTGTTAGTGTTGGCATGATGACCACGTATAAAATTATTATATTTTGATCGACGCCGGGTGTTATAGTAGTACAATAAAATTTTCTGTAGTTATCGTATATTGAAAAACGTGCTTTTCAGACGTTCTAACGCACCTTAATACTAAACTATTAAACATGAATTTTTTAGATACAAATAATTTAATATAGCAATTTTATATGGCTAAATAAGCTCTAAATGCACCCCTACATTGTTTACAACCTTTCCAATCAATTCTAAACCAATTGTTGAGTACGTGTTAGTGTTGGCATGATGACCACGTATAAAATTATTATATTTTGATCGACGCCGGGTGTTATAGTAGTACAATAAAATTTTCTGTAGTTATCGTATATTGAAAAACGTGCTTTTCAGACGTTCTAACGCACCTTAATACTAAACTATTAAACATGAATTTTTTAGATACAAATAATTTAATATAGCAATTTTATATGGCTAAACAAGCTCTAAATGCACTCCTACATTGTTTACAACCCTTCCAATCAATTATAAACCAATTGTTGAGTACGTGTTAGTGTTGGCACGATGACCACGTATAAAATTATTATATTTTGATCGACGCCAGGTGTTATAGTAGTACAATAAAATTTTCTGTAGTTAACGTATATTGAAAAACGTGCTTTTCAGACGTTCTAACGCACCTTAATACTAAACTATTAAACTTGAATTTTTTGGATGCAAAATAATGTAATATAGCAATTTTATATGGCTAAATAAGCTCTAAATGCACTCCTACATTGTTTACAACCCTTCCAATCAATTCTAAACCAACTGTTGAGTACGTGTTAGTGTTGGCACGATGACCACGTATAAAATTATTATATTTTGATCGACGCCAGGTGTTATAGTAGTACAATAAAATTGTCTGGAGTTAACGTATATTGAAAAACGTGCTTTTCAGACGTTCTAACGCACCTTAATACTAAACTATTAAACTTGAATTTTTTGGATGCAAAATAATTTAATATGGCAATTTTATATGGCTAAATAAACT
Organism: Agriotes lineatus; assembly: GCA_940337035.1. Taxonomy (NCBI): domain Eukaryota; kingdom Metazoa; phylum Arthropoda; class Insecta; order Coleoptera; family Elateridae; genus Agriotes; species Agriotes lineatus. The sequence continues at coordinate 123,216 of CALNHX010000859.1, forward strand.
CTAAATGCACCCCTACATTGTTTACAACCTTTCCAATCAATTCTAAACCAATTGTTGAGTACGTGTTAGTGTTGGCATGATGACCACGTATAAAATTATTATATTTTGATCGACGCCAGGTGTTATAGTAGTAGAATAAAATTTTCTGTAGTTAACGTATATTGAAAAACGTGCTTTTCAGACGTTCTAACGCACCTTAATACTAAACTATTAAACTTGAATTTTTTGGATGCAAAATAATGTAATATAGCAATTTTATATGGCTAAATAAGCTCTAAATGCACTCCTACATTGTTTACAACCCTTCCAATCAATTCTAAAGCAATTGTTGAGTACGTGTTAGTGTTGGCACGATGACCACGTATAAAATTATTATATTTTGATCGACGCCAGGTGTTAAAGTAGTACAATAAAATTGTCTGGAGTTAACGTATATTGAAAAACGTGCTTTTCAGACGTTCTAACGCACCTTAATACTAAACTATTAAACTTGAATTTTTTGGATGCAAAATAATTTAATATGGCAATTTTATATGTCTAAATAAGCTCTAAATGCACCCCTACATTGTTTACAACCTTTCCAATCAATTCTAAACCAATTGTTGAGTACGTGTTAGTGTTGGCATGATGACCACGTATAAAATTATTATATTTTGATCGACGCCGGGTGTTATAGTAGTACAATAAAATTTTCTGTAGTTATCGTATATTGAAAAACGTGCTTTTCAGACGTTCTAACGCACCTTAATACTAAACTATTAAACATGAATTTTTTAGATACAAATAATTTAATATAGCAATTTTATATGGCTAAACAAGCTCTAAATGCGCTCCTACATTGTTTACAACCTTTCCAATCAATTCTAAACCAATTGTTGAGTACGTGTTAGTGTTGGCATGATGACCACGTATAAAATTATTATATTTTGATCGACGCCGGGTGTTATAGTAGTACAATAAAATTTTCTGTAGTTAACGTATATTGAAAAAAGTGCTTTTCAGACGTTCTAACGCACCTTAATACTAAACTGTTAAACTTAAATTTTTGGATGCAAAATAATTTAACCCTCGTAGCCCACCTGCTTTAATATTACATACTGCCCACCTGGGGTAATTTCTGACCCCAACTTAAAATTATGCAATTCACTCTAATAAAAAGTTAGTTCTGACGTTTCAAGGTATTCATTGGTAAGTACATTTCTAAATAAACTATAACAAGTAATATAAACATTATAAAAGATAGATTATATGGTAATTTAATCAAATTAATAAAATATTAAGTTATACGCCTTTATTTTGGGTCACTGTCTTCTGACGTTAAACTTGAACATGTAAAACACAATGTGCACGTTTCAATGTGCTCCTTAGATACAAAATTATTGCACATGTCACACAAAATATTTGTATTTTTATCTAGTCGTGGACAAATCTTACACCTTCCCCGTTTATTTTTTGGATTGTCGACGTTCTTGTATTGCAAAAGTAAGTTAATTCTTCTTTTTATTTCCGGTTTTACTAGCTCCTCACCTAGTTCTAATAAAAAACGACATCTTCCTGTTGTATTTTTGTATGTACTGACAAGCTCAGTCAAACTGTAATTGAGGGTTTATCCCAGAGACAGAGAGCTATATTTATAAACACTAGCAGTACGCAGTTTTACCACGCAACTAACGTGTCACAACTTGTAGAAACGTGAACAACTGCGAGTTGGTGCTGCACATTATTCTACCTTACATAAAAACGTATTTCGGAGCCTAAAAACTAAGGCTAAAAAAATTAAAATTTTATCTCATGTAACCCACCTGGGGTAAAAATTGACCCCAAGCGCATATTTTGCGGTATAAATATTTTTCTATAACAATTTAGCAACAAAAAATAGTATGATCCTCTCCTATGGAGTTCGATAGAAGCATATTTAGGGTTTCAAGACAATAGACCAAATTTAAACATAAGAAAACTACATTCTACAGCGCGTGGAGTCAAAAAAAGACCCCAGGTGGGCTACGAGGGTTAATATAGCAATTTTATATGGCTAAATAAGCTCTATATGCACTCCTACATTGTTTACAACCTATCCAATCAGTTCTAAACCAATTGTTAAGTACGTGTTAGCGTTGGCACGATGACCACGTATAAAATTATTATATTTTGATCGACGCCAGGTGTTATAGTAGTAAAATAAAATTTTCTGTAATTAACGTATATTGAAAAACGTGCTTTTCAGACGTTCTAACGCACCTTAATACTAAACTATTAAACTTGAATTTTTTGGATACAAAATAATTTAATATAGCAATTTTATATGTCTAAATAAGCTCTAAATGCACTCCTACATTGTTTACCACCTTTCCAATCAGTTCTAAACCAATTGTTGAGTACGTGTTAGCGTTGGCACGATGACCACGTATAAAATTATTATATTTTGATCGACGCCAGGTGTTATAGTAGTAAAATAAAATTTTCTGTAGTTAACGTATATTGAAAAACGTGCTTTTCAGACGTTCTAACGCACCTTAATACTAAACTATTAAACTTGAATTTTTTGGATGCAAAATAATTTAATATAGCAATTTTATATGTCTAAATAAGCTCTAAATGCACTCCTACATTGTTTACAACCTTTCCAATCATTATTATATTTTGATCGATGCCAGGTGTTATAGTAGTACAATAAAATTTTCTGTAGTTAACGTATATTGAAAAACGTGCTTCTCAGACGTTCTAACGCACCTTAATACTAAACTATTAAACTTGAATTTTTTGGATGCAAAATAATTTAATATAGCAATTTTATATGGCTAAATAAGCTCTAAATGCACTCCTACATTGTTTACAACCTTTCCAATTAATTCTAAACCAATTGTTGAGTACGTGTTAGTGTTGGCACGATGACCACGTATAAAATTATTATATTTTGATCGACGCCAGGTGTTATAGTAGTACAATAAAATTTTCTGTAGTTAACGTATATTGAAAAACGTGCTTTTCAGACGTTCTAACGCACCTTAATACTAAACTATTAAACTTGAATTTTTTGGATGCAAAATAAATTAATATAGCAATTTTATATGGCTAAACAAGCTCTAAATGCACTCCTACATTGTTTACAACCCTTCCAATCAATTCTAAACCAATTGTTGAGTACGTGTTAGTGTTAGCACGATGACCACGTATAAAATTATTATATTTTGATCGACGCCAGGTGTTATAGTAGTACAATAAAATTTTCTGTAGTTAACGTATATTGAAAAAAGTGCTTTTCAGACGTTCTAACGCACCTTAATACTAAACTGTTAAACTTAAATTTTTTGGATGCAAAATAATTTAACCCTCGTAGCCCACCTGCTTTAATATTACATACTGCCCACCTGGGGTAATTTCTGACCCCAACTTAAAATTTTGCAATTCACTCTAATAAAAAGTTAGTTCTGACGTTTCAAGGTATTCATTGGTAAGTACATTTCTAAATAAACTATAACAAGTAATATAAACATTATAAAAGATAGATTATATGGTAATTTAATCAAATTAATAAAATATTAAGTTATACGCCTTTATTTTGGGTCACTGTCTTCTGACGTTAAACTTGAACATGTAAAACACAATGTGCACGTTTCAATGTGCTCCTTAGATACAAAATTATTGCACATGTCACACAAAATATTTGTATTTTTATCTAGTCGTGGACAAATTTTACACCTTCCCCGTTTATTTTTTGGATTGTCGACGTTCTTGTATTGCAAAAGTAAGTTAATTCTTCTTTTTATTTCCGGTTTTACTAGCTCCTCACCTAGTTCTAATAAAAAACGACATCTTCCTGTTGTATTTTTGTATGTACTGACAAGCTCAGTCAAACTGTAATTGAGGGTTTATCCCAGAGACAGAGAGCTATATTTATAAACACTAGCAGTACGCAGTTTTACCACGCAACTAACGTGTCACAACTTGTAGAAACGTGAACAACTGCGAGTTGGTGCTGCACATTATTCTACCTTACATAAAAACGTATTTCGGAGCCTAAAAACTAAGGCTAAACAAATTAAAATTTTATCTCATGTAACCCACCTGGGGTAAAAATTGACCCCAAGCGCATATTTTGCGGTATAAATATTTTTCTATAACAATTTAGCAACAAAAAATAGTATGATCCTCTATTTAGGTTTTGCGAAAACGCGAAAGTTAAAAAATATAATTTTATTAAATTAAAATTACATAAGAGTTACAACAAGCAGCGATTTTAGCCTACAAGATTATAACTAACTCGATATGAATGTGGAACCTATTTATATATTATCGTTATCGTGTGAGACTCCCTGTTATCTCGACCCCAGGTCAACAGATAATCTCTAGGGCAACACATAACTCTTCCACCCTTAAATTAAATTATACCCTGGTGGGGTTAATTTTATCAGGCACAAGGATTTCCTTTATTGCTTACTGATGCTGCATTCGGTGGAGTAGCTTGTGTTTTAATTTTCCTAAGATGTAGATAACGTTTAGTACAAAGATATATGATTATGAAAGCTATTGAGATATAAATTATTATGACCCAAGGTGATATAGTAGTATGCATGAAAGTCGGTTCTTTTATCTTATTTATAGCTCTCTGAACGTCTACCATTTGCGTTTTTATGTTGCTGATATCAGTGTTATTTATGCTGATGAATTTTGGCATTTCTAAGGAAAAATTTATTGTCGGCTTAGAGAGGTTAAGCTCCAGCACTGGTATCTTTGGTATCACTTTGGTTTCATAATCGTTCCTATATGACTTAAGCCTATATTTCTTAAATTCTATCATGCAATTATTATTTATAGTAACTAAATTAGTTCCCTTTTTTATGATGTCATTGTCGCTGTTTATTTGACACCTTTTTCTAACGACGGTATCGTGTTTAACTACCACTATCCACTGCGTGGGCGATAATTTTCTGACATAATCGGTAATTAAATTGAAAGGTTCTGCGATGCATGTGTTATAGGTTGTTGAAAATTGCAGGAGCTGGATTTCGCATGGAGAGTCTTCCTGTATCTGTTTATGATCCGCTTCGTGACACAGATACTCGTTGGTGGTTATTTCGTTGCATTTTTCATTGTCCAATAAGTACCTTTGCTCGTTTATTAAGGCAAACTGTGCTTTAGGTTGGATTAATCGATATGTGTTATTCTTTTGGATAGGTAAGGGGAATAGCTGGTAATAATTGTAACTTTGGGGTTCTACTAATGGTATTCTGAGGATAAATATTATTTGGGAGTTTTTTATATATGCTTTAATTTTAATTGTCTTTTCTAGATATAGCAAGTCGTTTTGTTCCTCATTTAATGGTGTTTCTATGCTGCTGTCCGTTTTGGTGTTGATCTTCCTTATTTCGTTTAATAGTCCTTTGGGGCTTATTATTGAAGGATGATACGATTCCAATTTGGCGAATGTTATTGCAGTTTTTAGTTCTGTCAGGATATTATTTATGTGATTTAACAGTAGCAATATTTGAAGGTGTAGGTTATCTACAAGTATTCTTTCGTCTGTTTGTAGTTTCCAATATTCCGTTTGTTTCGCCAATCTTAGTACCTGTGAGATTTTATACTGCATTAATATTTGATTACTTTTCAGAGTGTTTATAGATTGGTTAAATTTCACCATCGCGTCTATGTTTAACGCTATCTGCTTATTCACCAGAGTTCCTAACCTTCGCTGGTTCGATATTAGTTCGTTTATTGCCTCTTCGTATCGTTCTGCATCGGATTGGTCCAAATTACCTGTTATAGCTTTTATGAGGGATCCAAGTATTTCTATGGCTCTTTTGTGTCTTCCTTCGGGTACAATTGTTTCGAATTTTTCTGTTATGGCTTTGATTTGTCTTTCTAATATTACTCGGTAATTCTGCATTTCTACATTGTAATGTTTCGTTGTTTTGTCCGATTTCGGCATTGTTGTTGCGTTTTTTAATTGTATATAATTTACCCGCAAATTGTCGAATTCTTCTTTCAGGGTTCGGAGGTCGTAAATTTGAATTATTTCCCACCATGTTTCGATAGTTCGTGCCCGTCCTAGCTTGATTGGTAGTAGGCCTGGGTTGTCGTTTACTTGCTTTATTTCTATGGTACATTTGGCTCCTCCTGCGATCCTTCTGAAACAATAGAGCGTTTCAGTTTTCTCTTGTGTATTCTTTTCGTTTTGTTGTTTTTGTCTTTTACGATTGCTGTATTATCGTCTTGCATTTTATAGATTTCGTAGGGTCCTATATATGGGTTAGCGATTTTGTTTCTCTTTTCGTTTCTGATGTAAACTATGTCCCCTATCTTAAAAGCTGTCTCCTTTTCTATTTGCTTGTTTCGTTTCTCTATGGTTTTTTCTTTCTGTTTATGTGCGTCCTCTTTCACCCTTTGATATGTCAGTTTTAATTTCTCCGCATGCTCCTTGATGTAATCTTGGTAATATCTTTTGTCGTAGTATAACTCGTACGGATCTCTATGGTTTGTGTGCCCAAATGTTAGTTCGCTGGGTGTTAGGCCGGTGACTGTATGTATTGAATTGTTATATGCTATGATAGCATAATTCATTAGTTTAGATAATTCTTCTTTCTGGTATTTTTCTTTCAGGATCCTTAAGTGTTCAATCAAAGTTGAATGGAATCTCTCCACATTTCCATTTGAATTTGGGTTGTATGGGGTTACGAAGTGAATTTTTATTTTATGCGCCTCTAATAATTGTTTAACTACGTCGTTATTGAATTCCTTTCCGTTATCACTAGTGATGCTTTCAGGAGTTCCATAGTATGTGAAATATTTTACTAAACTATCTGCTATTTCAATTGCGTTATTGCTAGATATGGCTAACGCTTGTCCCAACTTGGTGAATCCATCTACTAACGTTAAGAATTTTTGTCCACTGATTGAGAACGAGTCCATAAATAACTTTTGAAATGGTTTATCTGCCGTTTCTGTAAGGTTTAGTGGCACTTTAGGAGGTTGTCTATCGTATTTGCTTCTTTTGCACTCCTGGCATTGGTTTATGAAATTTGTCACGCTTTCCTTTATGTTTGGCCAATAGTATTTTCGTTGGATTTGTTTTATAGTTTCTGTAATCCCGCGGTGATTGTTCTTTCCTTCATGTTGGTTTTTAATGACTTCTTCTTGTTCCTCCTCTGTCGCAATGGTAATTAGTCTCAGCGTGCATCTGTATAGTCTTGGACCTTTGTCGGAAAAGTATTTTGTATATATCCGGCAGAAGTCTTTATAAAGGTACTCTTTTTCGAAGTATAGGTAATGCTTTCCTTCCATCATGTAATCTCGTATTAATTCTAGGATTGCGTTCTCGTTGGTTTCTTTGGGTATTGAAACTTTATATATTTTCTGCTGTTTGTTGATCCTAAGTATGATTTTACTAGCGTCTGTGAATATTTCTGTAATTAAATACTGCACGTTTTTGCTATCTATTGCTTCGTCTAATATTGGTATCGAAATTCTAGGCTCGTTTTGTTGGGTTGTGTGTATCGTATCGGTGATCTCTTGTTCTTGACTGAACGTAGTATTAACCAATTCGTCAGCTGTAGTGGCGTTAGGGTTAAATTGTAACAGTTCCTCCAATTCCTTTATCAAGTCGTTGGGTTCTTCACCTACGTTTCCGGCTATGGATTGGTTTTCTATTGCGTTGATGTTTTCTATCTTTATCCTAGATAGAGCATCCGCGTTTGTGTTGTATTTTCCCTTTTTGTACACAATCTCATAATCGTATTCTTCCAATTTCAGCTTCCATCGCATTAATTTGGAGTTCGGTTCTTTTAATTTGAATAACCAGACTAGTGGTCTATGGTCAGTGTAGATGGTAAACTTTCTACCGTACAGGTATGGTCGAAAATATTTCGTTGCCCATACGATGGCCAGTAATTCTTTCTCGATTGTGCTGTAACGCTGTTCTGTTTCGCTCAGCGTTCTAGACGCATATGCGATTGGTCTATCGGCTCCGATTGTTCCTTGCGATAGTACAGCGCCTAGGGCCACATTACTTGCGTCGGTTGTAAGTATGAAAGGTTTTTCAAAGTCCGGGTATTGGAGTATTGGATGATTCATCAAGATGTTTTTACATCTCTCAACCGTGTCTTTGTATTCCTGATTAATTATGATTTCGGCGTTCTTCTTCAAACATTTAGTTAGGGGTTTAGTTAATTTTGCGAAGTCCTTTATAAACTTCCTATAGTAACCCAATAGTCCCAAAAATCCTTTTATTTCTTTCTGGGTCTTTGGCAATGGATAATTTTTGATGACCTTAATTTTTTCCGGGTTAGGTGTTACTCCTTTGCTAGTAATTACATGTCCTAGATAGGCAACTTCCTTTTTCAAGAATTCGCTCATATCTAGTTGGATCTTTAAGTTTGCTTGTCTAAGCCTGTTAAACACTTTGCTTAGTTTTTCTAGATGTTCCTGTAGTGAAGTGGAGTAGATGATTATATCATCTAGGTATACTAAGCAGGTTTCGTCTTGCAGTCCCCTGAGTATGTTGTCCATTACTCGTTGGAACGTCGCTGGAGCATTCTTTAGTCCAAATGGCATCCGTTTAAATTCATAATGTCCCTGTTCTGTACTGAATGCTGTCTTGTCGACATCTACAGGGTCTATCTCTATTTGGTGGAAACCTGATGCAAGGTCCAAGGTGGTAAAATATTGGCTTCTTCTTAGTTTGTCTAATATGTCTGTTATATTTGGAAGTGGGTAGCGGTCATCTATTGTTTGATTGTTGAGTTTTCTATAATCTATTACCATACGGTACTTTATTTTTCCGGATGCGTCCGTTTTCTTCGGTACTACATGAACAGGGCAGCTCCATGGAGAATTTGATTCCTGCACTATGCCTTGCTTAACGAGGTCGGTTACTTGCTTCTTTATCTCTTCCCTCTGCGCTGGTGATTTTCTATATGCTTTGACGTATACTGGTTGTGTATTAGAGAGGTATAATTTATGTTTAACCTGATTTGTGAAAGTTAAAGGTGTTCCTTCTATATGGAATATATCTTTAAACTGTATACACAGATGTTCTATGCTTTTTTGTTCTTCCTTATTCAGATGTGCTAGCCGCAAATTTCTTTGCAAGTTTTCGTACTGCATTTCCTCTATATTCTTGGCATTAGGCGGAGCGTCTACATCCAGTTCTGCGTCGTGCGTGTTAATTTCAATGGGTTCTACCGTAACTGGGTTAACTACTTTTAGTGTTACCGTTTCGTCGGTACTGTTGCAGATGGAAGTAATAGCTTGGTATTGGTTTATTGTTACTATGGCTTCCGGTATTTCAATTCCTGGTAATATACGTTGGTAGTTCATAATGGCTGTAGGACAGTTTTGCTTTACTGGAACTTTAATTATTTTTCGTTCCCTTGGTCCGACTGTGATGACGTCATGGGTTTCATCTAAATATATTGCTATGTTTGCGTTTTTCGTTTTCAGTATTTTATTCTTTATGTCGATGGTTGCTTGTAGGGATTTCATTAAATCTAGACCTATTAGTCCGTCGTATTGTTCGCTGAAGTCGAATATGTAGAAGGTATGATGTTTTCTTGATTTAAATGTTTTTGGCAATGGAATGGCTATAGCAAATTTGTGCGTTGTTACTGCATGCGCTGTTTGTATTTTAAATGGTTCTTTGATCACAAAATTTTTAAAATACTTTTCTGCCATTCTTGAGCTAATTAAGGTTTTTGTAGATCCAGTATCTATCATAAATTTTGCGTCTATTTCTGGTAAATATATATAAGGTAGTCTTGTATTTGTCGTCACATTAATTTTTACAGTGGTTGGGGTTGTTTTCGTCGATGGTTGCGGATGTTTTCGTAATGGCATTACGTGTGGTCGTTGATCGGGGCTACTCTCATAAAATTTAGGCATTCCTCGGTCTCTGTAGGTTGTTCGTGTTCGTAGGTTGGATGACTAGCGTAATATTCTTCAGAGTATTCTATCGGGTTTTCCTCTGCTTGGCTTACACCTTCTAGATCTTCATCTTCATGGTAGTACAGTTGTGTTGAAGTCCAGTTTGGTCGGGGTTTTCCCGGTATTATCCTGCTGGAGTTCTTGTTCAGGCTCGTGTTGCCCGAGCACACTTCCATTGGAGTAGGTGTATAGGGTTTGTCGTTTTGATTATTAAATGGTGATTTTCCGAACTGGGCGTTTGGTTTGGGTTGCCATTGTTGTTGTGGCGTGAACGTCCTCGGTTGGAATGGATTGTTGAATTGCGGTCGATTTTGCGTCGTCATACTCCAGGTAGGTCTGGTCTGCGGCGCGATAGCTGGTGTATGATGGGGATAACGATACTGTGGAACTGCCGGGGCTCCTTGATGTGGGAAGGGTTTATTATTTGTTGAAAATGGCTGGACATATTTTCCTGGCGTTACTCTGGGGATTGTTTTGTACTGAGCACTTTTGTTGATAGAGTTGTATCTTCCAGCTACATAATTGAAATTTTCTTCGTCTATAACGTGAGACATAGCGATTTCCAGCGTTTCTGGCGTCCTGTAACGTATTCGGTGACCTATGTCGCCTAGAGCTACTAAACCTTGTAGGTAGGTTTGTAATGCAAGGTCGTCGTACATTGCTACCTTCATGTTGGTGTTGGCTGCGTTCGGGCTGGTCAGTTTTACTTTGTTAAGAAGAAGGCTTCTGGTATCCTGACATCTTATGCCGAAGTTATACGCTGTTTCTCCTTTTTCAGGTCTCAGGTGCATTAATTCTCTCATTAAGCAGCTTTCCGTTCGTTGGTCTCCGAAGTGTAGGGTTAACATCCTTTTTAAATGAGTCCAGCCCGTTATTTCTTCTCTCGTTCCGATTAGTTGCAGAGCCCTTCCACCTAGTTTGCTGATGATGACTCGCAACAAGAATTCGTTTATGGGGTCGTCGGCGTTGTCTTTGTTGGCGAAGCTTTTCACTAGGTACTCGCATCCTGATATAAAGGCTGCGAGAGTCGCCGGGTCTCCTTCATAGGTAGGAACAACGTCCAGCTGATTCCTCGTGACGTCTTTAATGGTGTACGACGGCATTGCTATATGTGTATTATTTAGGTTTGCAATTTCTTGAGTATTGCTTGAGGTAGGTTCCTCTTGAATATTAAAGCTAGATTCACTTAGGGATAAATTATCGAATAGGGATTCTAGATCGGAGGGATTTACCATCAGCACTTAGCGATTTGAGCAAAGGTACTTACAGCATCAAAACCAAGGTGATCCAGAGCATCCCGTAGTCGTGTTGGCCTTGAAAAGTTTGATTCGCAGCTCTAACACTTCACTATAATTACACAATTACTTGATATGAACTTCAATTTCATTCAAGTATTTTTAAAGCACTTGCATGTGTTAATTCAATTATACCTCCAGGTAGGATCAATTTCTGGATTATTAAGATACAAGTCCTCGAGAGGAGTGTATCCCCAGTCAATTTTCACCTCTGGCTTATTAAGGTAGCCTTGAAAATTAATAATTTTTATGAAGTGTTTTTATTCACTTATATTATTTCAAGTATACGCCCTGCTAGCGCTAATTCCAGGATTATTAAGATACAAGTCCTCGAAAGGAGTGTATCCCCAGTCAATTATTGCTTGCGGTGTAACTTGAAAGTTACTTATTTTTATTTTACGTAATGAGCGATTCTGAGCTCGATGCACTGTAAACCGTAAACACGGACGTATTCGAAGATTTTGATTCTAATACTCAGCACATCCTACCGACTGCGCCATTTAGGTTTTGCGAAAACGCGAAAGTTAAAAAATATAATTTTATTAAATTAAAATTACATAAGAGTTACAACAAGCAGCGATTTTAGCCTACAAGATTATAACTAACTCGATATGAATGTGGAACCTATTTATATATTATCGTTATCGTGTGAGACTCCCTGTTATCTCGACCCCAGGTCAACAGATAATCTCTAGGGCAACACATAACTCTCTCCTATGGAGTTCGATAGAAGCATATTTAGGGTTTCAAGACAATAGACCAAATTTAAACATAAGAAAACTACATTCTACAGCGCGTGGAGTCAAAAAAAGACCCCAGGTGGGCTACGAGGGTTAATATAGCAATTTTATATGGCTAAATAAGCTCTAAATGCACTCCTACATTGTTTACAACCTTTCCAATCAGTTCTAAACCAATTGCTGAGTACGTGTTAGTGTTGGCACGATGACCACGTATAAAATTATTATATTTTGATCGACGCCAGGTGTTATAGTAGTACAATAAAGTTTTCTGTAGTTAACGTATATTGAAAAACGTGCTTTTTAGACGTTCTAACGCACCTTAATACTAAACTATTAAACTTGAATTTTTTGGATGCAAAATAATGTAATATAGCAATTTTATATGGCTAAATAAGCTCTAAATGCACTCCTACATTGTTTACAACCTTTCCAATCAATTCTAAACCAATTGCTGAGTACGTGTTAGTGTTGGCACGATGACCACGTATAAAATTATTATATTTTGATCGACGCCAGGTGTTATAGTAGTACAATAAAATTTTCTGTAGTTAACCTGTATTGACAAACATGCTTTTCAGACGTTCTAACGGACCTTAATACTAAACTATTAAACTTGAATTTTTTGGATGCAAAATAATTTAATATAGCAATTTTATATGGCTAAATAAGCTCTAAATGCACTCCTACATTGTTTACAACCTTTCTAATCAATTCTAAACCAATTATGTTGAGTACGTGTTAGCGTTGGCTCGATGACCACGTATAAAATTATTATATTTTGATCGACGCCAGGTGTTATAGTAGTACAATAAAATTTTCTGTAGTTAACGTATATTGAAAAACGTGCTTTTCAGACGTTCTAACGCACCTTAATACTAAACTATTAAACTTGAATTTTTTGGATGCAAAATAATGTAATATAGCAATTTTATATGGCTAAATAAGCTCTAAATGCACCCCTACATTGTTTACAACCTTTCCAATCAATTCTAAACCAATTGTTGAGTACGTGTTAGCGTTGGCACGATGACCACGTATAAAATTATTATATTTTGATCGACGCCAGGTGTTATAGTAGTACAATAAAATTTTCTGTAGTTAACGTATATTGAAAAACGTGCTTTTCAGACGTTCTAACGGACCTTAATACTAAACTATTAAACTTGAATTTTTTGGATGCAAAATAATTTAATATAGCAATTTTATATGGCTAAATAAGCTCTAAATGCACTCCTACATTGTTTACAACCTTTCCAATCAATTCTAAACCAATTGTTGAGTACGTGTTAGCGTTGGCATGATGACCACGTATAAAATTATTATATTTTGATCGACGCCAGGTGTTATAGTAGTACAATAAAATTTTCTGTAGTTAACGTATATTGAAAAACGTGCTTTTCAGACGTTCTAACGCACCTTAGTACTAAACTATTAAACTTGAATTTTTTGGATGCAAAATAATGTAATATAGCAATTTTATATGGCTAAATAAGCTCTAAATGCACACCTACATTGTTTACAACCTTTCCAATCAATTCTAAACCAATTGTTGAGTACGTGTTAGCGTTGGCATGATGACCACGTATAAAATTATTATATTTTGATCGACGCCAGGTGTTATAGTAGTACAATATAATTTGCTGTAGTTAACGTATATTGAAAAACGTGCTTTTCAGACGTTCTAACGCACCTTAATACTAAACTATTAAACTTGAATTTTTTGGATGCAAAATAATTTAATATAGCAATTTTATATGGCTATATAAGCTCTAAATGCACTCCTACATTGTTTACAACCCTTCCAATCAATTCTAAACCAATTGCTGAGTACGTGTTAGTGTTGGCACGATGACCACGTATAAAATTATTATATTTTGATCGACGCCAGGTGTTATAGTAGTACAATATAGTTTTCTGTAGTTAACGTATATTGAAAAACGTGCTTTTCAGACGTTCTAACGCACCTTAATACTAAACTACTAAACTTGAATTTTTTGGATGCAAAATAATGTAATATAGCAATTTTATATGGCTAAATAAGCTCTAAATGCACTCCTACATTGTTTACAACCTTTCCAATCAATTCTAAACCAATTGCTGAGTACGTGTTAGTGTTGCCACGATGACCACGTATAAAATTATTATATTTTGATCGACGCCAGGTGTTATAGTAGTACAATAAAATTTTCTGTAGTTAACGTGTATTGAAAAACATGCTTTTCAGACGTTCTAACGGACCTTAATACTAAACTATTAAACTTGAATTTTTTGGATGCAAAATAATTTAATATAGCAATTGTATATGGCTAAATAAGCTTTAAATGCACTCCTACATTGTTTACAACCTTTCTAATCAATTCTAAACCAATTGTGTTGAGTACGTTGAAACAATAAGAAAGCCGACCTGCGATTAATTAATAAAATAAGCAATGGTAGTAAAAATCGCAGATCAACCCCCCTACCATTTATACACCACGGCAGCTCTGAAAAACTGTTTCTTAACTCACCGCGATGGCCGAACTAGCTCAAATATCGGCGGCCTTAGATCGTAGGTTCAGATCATCAGCTATGTACCCTGGAATGTCTTCAAAAAAGGAAAGGAAAATGGAAATGGGCGCCAGAAATTACAAGTGACTAGCGTTTAATTAATAATTAATAAAAGTTTTGAAATGTCAGTAATCAATAATCAGAACAATTAAAATGTAAATAATGTAATGACAAAATTGTGTATCTTAACTGAAGGTTTCGACACGCATAAAATTAAGAACCCCTTTCGGGTTATTTTAAAAACTTTACAAAAAACACTCGTGGGATAAGCTTATCACAGTCATCTAATAAAACCTTCTGTTAGGCTATTGAAAATAAATAGGCGTGACTGTACCTTTTACAGAGGGTCGAAATACACATCAAAATAGCAACTTTAAAAACTGAGCATAAAACTTTAAATATTAAAATAACAGGATGTATGAAATTGAACATTACAGGTAAATAATGGCAAAACGTATGAATTTAAATTTTAAATATTGACGGGTTTAAAATACACAGATGTAAATTTCTGGTATTGAAAATAAGTCGAAGTAATATAAATCTCGGAGTAGCACCTACTAACCTCGAAACGTAAGCTGGACGTGAACGGCAATAACCATTGTTGAAGTCGCCGGGGAAGCGCCGAAAATTGCTGCAATAGCATCTTCAAACGGCAGCAAATAAGCCGGACCCAGCAGGTGTCGAAAATGCGATAAGACTTGGCCTCCGAGATAAACTCGTTGTTGAAACGGATAATTAAGATTAAGAGCTAAGAAAGATATAATTAGTATGGAGATAATAAAACAGAAAAAGCGCAATCGTACCTGATTACAATCAACCCTTAGAAAATACACTGCTCGTTGAAATTGGTTGAGCGCACGTAATTCGACATAATTAAAAACAAGGCTTAGCCTCGCCGGTATCGGCGGGCTCAAGCGAAGACAGCAAAATGCCCGGACGAAAAATTTCGTTTCCTCGAGGAAGGCTCGCACTCTGATAAGAGTAAGCGCGGGTCAGAGAGGGCATTGCGCAAACGATAAGAACTTGATGCAGGTACAAAATGCGTTGGTTTGGTAAATTTACGAATTCGAAATGCAAAAGGAATTATAATTTAACTAAAAATATACAGGTTAAGCCTGAAATAATTGGATAAATGGCGAAACAATTAGGCAAAGCCAAAAAATTGTTTCAACGTGTTAGCGTTGGCTCGATGACCACGTATAAAATTATTATATTTTGATCGACGCCAGGTGTTATAGTAGTACAATAAAATTTTCTGTAGTTAACGTATATTGAAAAACGTGCTTTTCAGACGTTCTAACGCACCTTAATACTAAACTATTAAACTTGAATATTTTGGATGCAAAATAATGTAATATAGCAATTTTATATGGCTAAATAAGCTCTAAATGCACCCCTACATTGTTTACAACCTTTCCAATCAATTCTAAACCAATTGTTGAGTACGTGTTAGCGTTGGCACGATGACCACGTATAAAATTATTATATTTTGATCGACGCCAGGTGTTATAGTAGTACAATAAAATTTGCTGTAGTTAACGTATATTGGAAAACGTGCTTTTCAGACGTTCTAACGGACCTTAATACTAAACTATTAAACTTAAATTTTTTGGATGCAAAATAATTTAATATAGCAATTTTATATGGCTAAATAAGCTCTAAATGCACTCCTACATTGTTTACAACCTTTCTAATCAATTCTAAACCAATTGTGTTGAGTACGTGTTAGCGTTGGCTCGATGATCACGTATAAAATTATTATATTTTGATCGACGCCATGTGTTATAGTAGTACAATAAAATTTTCTGTAGTTAACGTATATTGAAAAACATGCTTTTCAGACGTTCTAACGCACCTTAATACTAAACTATTAAACTTGAATTTTTTGGATGCAAAATAATTTAATATAGCAATTTTATATGGTTAAATAAGCTCTAAATGCAATCCTACATTATTTACAACCTTTCCAATCAATTCTAAACCAATTGTTGAGTACGTGTTAGCGTTGGCACGATGACCACGTATAAAATTATTATATTTTGGTCGACGCCAGGTGTTATAGTAGTACAATAAAATTTTCTGTAGTTAACGTGTATTGAAAAACATGCTTTTCAGACGTTCTAACCGACCTTAATACTAAACTATTAAACTTGAATTTTTTGGATGCAAAATAATTTAATATAGCAATTTTATATGGCTAAATAAGCTCTAAATGCACTCCTACATTGTTTACAACCTTTCTAATCAATTCTAAACCAATTGTGTTGAGTACGTGTTAGCGTTGGCTCGATGACCACGTATAAAATTATTATATTTTGATCGACGCCAGGTGTTATAGTAGTACAATACAATTTTCTGTAGTTAACGTATATTGAAAAACGTGCTTTTCAGACGTTCTAACGCACCTTAATACTAAACTATTAAACTTGAATTTTTTGGATGCAAAATAATTTAATATAGCAATTTTATATGGTTAAATAAGCTGTAAATGCAATCCTACATTATTTACAACCTTTCCAATCAATTCTAAACCAATTGTTGAGTACGTGTTAGCGTTGGCACGATGACCACGTATAAAATTATTATATTTTGGTCGACGCCAGGTGTTATAGTAGTACAATAAAATTTTCTGTAGTTAACGTATACTGAAGAACGTGCTTTTCAGACGTTCTAACGCACCTTAATACTAAACTATTAAACTTGAATTTTTTGGATGCAAAATAATTTAATATAGCAATTTTATATGTCTAAATAAGCTCTAAATGCACTCCTACATTGTTTACAACCTTTCCAATCAATTCTAAACCAATTGTTGAGTACGTGTTAGCGTTAGCACGATGACCACGTATAAAATTATTATACTTTGACCGACGCCAGGTGTTATAGTAGTACAATAAAATTTTCTGTAGTTAACGTATATTGAAAAACGTGCTTTTCAGACGTTCTAACGCACCTTAATACTAAACTATTAAACTTGAATTTTTGGGTACAAAATAATTTAATATAGCAATTTTATATGGCTAAATAAGCTCTAAATGCACTCCTACATTACTTACAACCTTTCCAATCAATTCTAAACCAATTGTTGAGTACGTGTTAGCGTTAGCACGATGACCACGTATAAAATTATTATACTTTGACCGACGCCAGGTGTTATAGTAGTACAATAAAATTTTCTGTAGTTAACGTATATTGAAAAACGTGCTTTTCAGACGTTCTAACGCACCTTAATACTAAACTATTAAACTTGAATTTTTGGGTGCAAAATAATTTAATATAGCAATTTTATATGTCTAATAAGCTCTAAATGCACTCCTACATTATTTACAACCTTTCCAATCAATTCTAAACCAATTGTTGAGTACGTGTTAGCGTTAGCACGATGACCACGTATAAAATTATTATACTTTGACCGACGCCAGGTGTTATAGTAGTACAATAAAATTTTCTGTAGTTAACGTATATTGAAAAACGTGCTTTTCAGACGTTCTAACGCACCTTAATACTAAACTATTAAACTTGAATTTTTGGGTGCAAAATAATTTAATATAGCAATTTTATATGTCTAAATAAGCTCTAAATGCACTCCTACATTATTTACAACCTTTCCAATCAATTCTAAACCAATTGTTGAGTACGTGTTAGCGTTGGCACGATGACCACGTATAAAATTATTATATTTTGGTCGACGCCAGGTGTTATAGTAGTACAATAAAATTTTCTGTAGTTAACGTGTATTGAAAAACATGCTTTTCAGACGTTCTAACGGACCTTAATACTAAACTATTAAACTTGAATTTTTTGGATGCAAAATAATTTAATATAGCAATTTTATATGGCTAAATAAGCTCTAAATGCACTCCTACATTGTTTACAACCTTTCTAATCAATTCTAAACCAATTGTGTTGAGTACGTGTTAGCGTTGGCTCGATGACCACGTATAAAATAATTATATTTTGATCGACGCCAGGTGTTATAGTAGTACAATAAAATTTTCTGTAGTTAACGTATATTGAAAAACGTGCTTTTCAGACGTTCTAACGCACCTTAATACTAAACTATTAAACTTGAATTTTTTGGATGCAAAATAATTTAATATAGCAATTTTATATGGTTAAATAAGCTCTAAATGCAATCCTACATTATTTACAACCTTTCCAATCAATTCTAAACCAATTGTTGAGTACGTGTTAGCGTTGGCACGATGACCACGTATAAAATTATTATATTTTGGTCGACGCCAGGTGTTATAGTAGTACAATATAATTTTCTGTAGTTAACGTATACTGAAGAACGTGCTTTTCAGACGTTCTAACGCACCTTAATACTAAACTATTACACTTGAATTTTTTGGATGCAAAATAATTTAATATAGCAATTTTATATGTCTAAATAAGCTCTAAATGCACTCCTACATTGTTTACAACCTTTCCAATCAATTCTAAACCAATTGTTGAGTCCGTGTTAGCGTTAGCACGATGACCACGTATAAAATTATTATACTTTGACCGACGCCAGGTGTTATAGTAGTACAATAAAATTTTCTGTAGTTAACGTATATTGAAAAACGTGCTTTTCAGACGTTCTAACGCACCTTAATACTAAACTACTAAACTTGAATTTTTGGGTGCAAAATAATTTAATATAGCAATTTTATATGTCTAAATAAGCTCTAAATGCACTCCTACATTATTTACAACCTTTCCAATCAATTCTAAACCAATTGTTGAGTACGTGTTAGCGTTAGCACGCTGACCACGTATAAAATTATTATACTTTGACCGACGCCAGGTGTTATAGTAGTACAATAAAATTTTCTGTAGTTAACGTATACTGAAGAACGTGCTTTTCAGACGTTCTAACGCACCTTAATACTAAACTATTAAACTTGAATTTTTTGGATGCAAAATAATTTAATATAGCAATTTTATATGTCTAAATAAGCTCTAAATGCACTCCTACATTGTTTACAACCTTTCCAATCAATTCTAAACCAATTGTTGAGTACGTGTTAGCGTTAGCACGATGACCACGTATAAAATTATTATACTTTGACCGACGCCAGGTGTTATAGTAGTACAATAAAATTTTCTGTAGTTAACGTATATTGAAAAACGTGCTTTTCAGACGTTCTAACGCACCTTAATACTAAACTATTAAACTTGAATTTTTGGGTGCAAAATAATTTAATATAGCAATTTTATATGTCTAAATAAGCTCTAAATGCACTCCTACATTATTTACAACCTTTCCAATCAATTCTAAACCAATTGTTGAGTACGTGTTAGCGTTGGCACGATGACCACGTATAAAATTATTATATTTTGGTCGACGCCAGGTGTTATAGTAGTACAATAAAATTTTCTGTAGTTAACGTGTATTGAAAAACATGCTTTTCAGACGTTCTAACGGACCTTAATACTAAACTATTAAACTTGAATTTTTTGGATGCAAAATAATTTAATATAGCAATTTTATATGGCTAAATAAGCTCTAAATGCACTCCTACATTGTTTACAACCTTTCTAATCAATTCTAAACCAATTGTGTTGAGTACGTGTTAGCGTTGGCTCGATGACCACGTATAAAATTATTATATTTTGATCGACGCCAGGTGTTATAGTAGTACAATAAAATTTTCTGTAGTTAACGTATATTGAAAAACGTGCTTTTCAGACGTTCTAACGCACCTTAATACTAAACTATTAAACTTGAATTTTTTGGATGCAAAATAATTTAATATAGCAATTTTATATGGTTAAATAAGCTCTAAATGCAATCCTACATTATTTACAACCTTTCCAATCAATTCTAAACCAATTGTTGAGTACGTGTTAGCGTTGGCACGATGACCACGTATAAAATTATTATATTTTGGTCGACGCCAGGTGTTATAGTAGTACAATAAAATTTTCTGTAGTTAACGTATACTGAAGAACGTGCTTTTCAGACGTTCTAACGCACCTTAATACTAAACTATTAAACTTGAATTTTTTGGATGCAAAATAATTTAATATAGCAATTTTATAAGTTTAAATAAGCTCTAAATGCACTCCTACATTGTTTACAACCTTTCCAATCAATTCTAAACCAATTGTTGAGTACATGTTAGCGTTAGCACGATGACCACGTATAAAATTATTATACTTTGACCGACGCCAGGTGTTATAGTAGTACAATAAAATTTTCTGTAGTTAACGTATATTGAAAAACGTGCTTTTCAGACGTTCTAACGCACCTTAATACTAAACTATTAAACTTGAATTTTTGGGTGCAAAATAATTTAATATAGCAATTTTATATGGCTAAATAAGCTCTAAATGCACTCCTACATTACTTACAACCTTTCCAATCAATTCTAAACCAATTGTTGAGTACGTGTTAGCGTTAGCACGATGACCACGTATAAAATTATTATACTTTGACCGACGCCAGGTGTTATAGTAGTACAATAAAATTTTCTGTAGTTAACGTATATTGAAAAACGTGCTTTTCAGACGTTCTAACGCACCTTAATACTAAACTATTAAACTTGAATTTTTGGGTGCAAAATAATTTAATATAGCAATTTTATATGTCTAAATAAGCTCTAAATGCACTCCTACATTATTTACAACCTTTCCAATCAATTCTAAACCAATTGTTGAGTACGTGTTAGCGTTAGCACGCTGACCACGTATAAAATTATTATACTTTGACCGACGCCAGGTGTTATAGTAGTACAATAAAATTTTCTGTAGTTAACGTATACTGAAGAACGTGCTTTTCAGACGTTCTAACGCACCTTAATACTAAACTATTAAACTTGAATTTTTTGGATGCAAAATAATTTAATATAGCAATTTTATATGTCTAAATAAGCTCTAAATGCACTCCTACATTGTTTACAACCTTTCCAATCAATTCTAAACCAATTGTTGAGTACGTGTTAGCGTTAGCACGATGACCACGTATAAAATTATTATACTTTGACCGACGCCAGGTGTTATAGTAGTACAATAAAATTTTCTGTAGTTAACGTATATTGAAAAACGTGCTTTTCAGACGTTCTAACGCACCTTAATACTAAACTATTAAACTTGAATTTTTGGGTGCAAAATAATTTAATATAGCAATTTTATATGTCTAAATAAGCTCTAAATGCACTCCTACATTATTTACAACCTTTCCAATCAATTCTAAACCAATTGTTGAGTACGTGTTAGCGTTAGCACGCTGACCACGTATAAAATTATTATACTTTGACCGACGCCAGGTGTTATAGTAGTACAATAAAATTTTCTGTAGTTAACGTATACTGAAGAACGTGCTTTTCAGACGTTCTAACGCACCTTAATACTAAACTATTAAACTTGAATTTTTTGGATGCAAAATAATTTAATATAGCAATTTTATATGTCTAAATAAGCTCTAAATGCACTCCTACATTGTTTACAACCTTTCCAATCAATTCTAAACCAATTGTTGAGTACGTGTTAGCGTTAGCACGATGACCACGTATAAAATTATTATACTTTGACCGACGCCAGGTGTTATAGTAGTACAATAAAATTTTCTGTAGTTAACGTATATTGAAAAACGTGCTTTTCAGACGTTCTAACGCACCTTAATACTAAACTATTAAACTTGAATTTTTGGGTGCAAAATAATTTAATATAGCAATTTTATATGTCTAATTAAGCTCTAAATGCACTCCTACATTATTTACAACCTTTCCAATCAATTCTAAACCAATTGTTGAGTACGTGTTAGCGTTGGCACGATGACCACGTATAAAATTATTATATTTTGGTCGACGCCAGGTGTTATAGTAGTACAATAAAATTTTCTGTAGTTAACGTGTATTGAAAAACATGCTTTTCAGACGTTCTAACGGACCTTAATACTAAACTATTAAACTTGAATTTTTTGGATGCAAAATAATTTAATATAGCAATTTTATATGGCTAAATAAGCTCTAAATGCACTCCTACATTGTTTACAACCTTTCTAATCAATTCTAAACCAATTGTGTTGAGTACGTGTTAGCGTTGGCTCGATGACCACGTATAAAATTATTATATTTTGATCGACGCCAGGTGTTATAGTAGTACAATAAAATTTTCTGTAGTTAACGTATATTGAAAAACGTGCTTTTCAGACGTTCTAACGCACCTTAATACTAAACTATTAAACTTGAATTTTTTGGATGCAAAATAATTTAATATAGCAATTTTATATGGTTAAATAAGCTCTAAATGCAATCCTACATTATTTACAACCTTTCCAATCAATTCTAAACCAATTGTTGAGTACGTGTTAGCGTTGGCACGATGACCACGTATAAAATTATTATATTTTGGTCGACGCCAGGTGTTATAGTAGTACAATAAAATTTTCTGTAGTTAACGTATACTGAAGAACGTGCTTTTCAGACGTTCTAACGCACCTTAATACTAAACTATTAAACTTGAATTTTTTGGATGCAAAATAATTTAATATAGCAATTTTATATGTTTAAATAAGCTCTAAATGCACTCCTACATTGTTTACAACCTTTCCAATCAATTCTAAACCAATTGTTGAGTACATGTTAGCGTTAGCACGATGACCACGTATAAAATTATTATACTTTGACCGACGCCAGGTGTTATAGTAGTACAATAAAATTTTCTGTAGTTAACGTATATTGAAAAACGTGCTTTTCAGACGTTCTAACGCACCTTAATACTAAACTATTAAACTTGAATTTTTGGGTGCAAAATAATTTAATATAGCAATTTTATATGGCTAAATAAGCTCTAAATGCACTCCTACATTACTTACAACCTTTCCAATCAATTCTAAACCAATTGTTGAGTACGTGTTAGCGTTAGCACGATGACCACGTATAAAATTATTATACTTTGACCGACGCCAGGTGTTATAGTAGTACAATAAAATTTTCTGTAGTTAACGTATATTGAAAAACGTGCTTTTCAGACGTTCTAACGCACCTTAATACTAAACTATTAAACTTGAATTTTTGGGTGCAAAATAATTTAATATAGCAATTTTATATGTCTAAATAAGCTCTAAATGCACTCCTACATTATTTACAACCTTTCCAATCAATTCTAAACCAATTGTTGAGTACGTGTTAGCGTTAGCACGCTGACCACGTATAAAATTATTATACTTTGACCGACGCCAGGTGTTATAGTAGTACAATAAAATTTTCTGTAGTTAACGTATACTGAAGAACGTGCTTTTCAGACGTTCTAACGCACCTTAATACTAAACTATTAAACTTGAATTTTTTGGATGCAAAATAATTTAATATAGCAATTTTATATGTCTAAATAAGCTCTAAATGCACTCCTACATTGTTTACAACCTTTCCAATCAATTCTAAACCAATTGTTGAGTACGTGTTAGCGTTAGCACGATGACCACGTATAAAATTATTATACTTTGACCGACGCCAGGTGTTATAGTAGTACAATAAAATTTTCTGTAGTTAACGTATATTGAAAAACGTGCTTTTCAGACGTTCTAACGCACCTTAATACTAAACTATTAAACTTGAATTTTTGGGTGCAAAATAATTTAATATAGCAATTTTATATGTCTAAATAAGCTCTAAATGCACTCCTACATTATTTACAACCTTTCCAATCAATTCTAAACCAATTGTTGAGTACGTGTTAGCGTTAGCACGCTGACCACGTATAAAATTATTATACTTTGACCGACGCCAGGTGTTATAGTAGTACAATAAAATTTTCTGTAGTTAACGTATACTGAAGAACGTGCTTTTCAGACGTTCTAACGCACCTTAATACTAAACTATTAAACTTGAATTTTTTGGATGCAAAATAATTTAATATAGCAATTTTATATGTCTAAATAAGCTCTAAATGCACTCCTACATTGTTTACAACCTTTCCAATCAATTCTAAACCAATTGTTGAGTACGTGTTAGCGTTAGCACGATGACCACGTATAAAATTATTATACTTTGACCGACGCCAGGTGTTATAGTAGTACAATAAAATTTTCTGTAGTTAACGTATATTGAAAAACGTGCTTTTCAGACGTTCTAACGCACCTTAATACTAAACTATTAAACTTGAATTTTTGGGTGCAAAATAATTTAATATAGCAATTTTATATGTCTAAATAAGCTCTAAATGCACTCCTACATTACTTACAACCTTTCCAATCAATTCTAAACCAATTGTTGAGTACGTGTTAGCGTTTGCACGCTGACCACGTATAAAATTATTATACTTTGACCGACGCCAGGTGTTATAGTAGTACAATAAAATTTTCTGTAGTTAACGTATACTGAAGAACGTGCTTTTCAGACGTTCTAACGCACCTTAATACTAAACTATTAAACTTGAATTTTTTGGATCAAAATAATTTAATATAGCAATTTTATATGTCTAAATAAGCTCTAAATGCACTCCTACATTGTTTACAACCTTTCCAATCAATTCTAAACCAATTGTTGAGTACGTGTTAGCGTTAGCACGATGACCACGTATAAAATTATTATACTTTGACCGACGCCAGGTGTTATAGTAGTACAATAAAATTTTCTGTAGTTAACGTATATTGAAAAACGTGCTTTTCAGACGTTCTAACGCACCTAATACTAAACTATTAAACTTGAATTTTTGGGTGCAAATTAATTTAATATAGCAGTTTTATATGTCTAAATAAGCTCTAAATGCACTCCTACATTATTTACAACCTTTCCAATCAATTCTAAACCAATTGTTGAGTACGTGTTAGCGTTAGCACGCTGACCACGTATAAAATTATTATACTTTGACCGACGCCAGGTGTTATAGTAGTACAATAAAATTTTCTGTAGTTAACGTATACTGAAGAACGTGCTTTTCAGACGTTCTAACGCACCTTAATACTAAACTATTAAACTTGAATTTTTTGGATGCAAAATAATTTAATATAGCAATTTTATATGTCTAAATAAGCTCTAAATGCACTCCTACATTGTTTACAACCTTTTCCAATCAATTCTAAACCAATTGTTGAGTACGTGTTAGCGTTAGCACGATGACCACGTATAAAATTATTATACTTTGACCGACGCCAGGTGTTATAGTAGTACAATAAAATTTTCTGTAGTTAACGTATACTGAAGAACGTGCTTTTCAGACGTTCTAACGCACCTTAATACTAAACTATTAAACTTGAATTTTTGGGTGCAAAATAATTTAATATAGCAATTTTATATGGCTAAATAAGCTCTAAATGCACTCCTACATTACTTACAACCTTTCCAATCAATTCTAAACCAATTGTTGAGTACGTGTTAGCGTTAGCACGATGACCACGTATAAAATTATTATACTTTGACCGACGCCAGGTGTTATAGTAGTACAATAAAATTTTATGTAGTTAACGTATATTGAAAAACGTGCTTTTCAGACGTTCTAACGCACCTTAATACTAAACTATTAAACTTGAATTTTTGGGTGCAAAATAATTTAATATAGCAATTTTATATGTCTAAATAAGCTCTAAATGCACTCCTACATTATTTACAACCTTTCCAATCAATTCTAAACCAATTGTTGAGTACGTGTTAGCGTTAGCACGCTGACCACGTATAAAATTATTATACTTTGACCGACGCCAGGTGTTATAGTAGTACAATAAAATTTTCTGTAGTTAACGTATACTGAAGAACGTGCTTTTCAGACGTTCTAACGCACCTTAATACTAAACTATTAAACTTGAATTTTTTGGATGCAAAATAATTTAATATAGCAATTTTATATGGCTAAATAAGCTCTAAATGCACTCCTACATTACTTACAACCTTTCCAATCAATTCTAAACCAATTGTTGAGTACGTGTTAGCGTTAGCACGATGACCACGTATAAAATTATTATACTTTGACCGACGCCAGGTGTTATAGTAGTACAATAAAATTTTCTGTAGTTAACGTATATTGAAAAACGTGCTTTTCAGACGTTCTAACGCACCTTAATACTAAACTATTAAACTTGAATTTTTGGGTGCAAAATAATTTAATATAGCAATTTTATATGTCTAAATAAGCTCTAAATGCACTCCTACATTATTTACAACCTTTCCAATCAATTCTAAACCAATTGTTGAGTACGTGTTAGCGTTAGCACGCTGACCACGTATAAAATTATTATACTTTGACCGACGCCAGGTGTTATAGTAGTACAATAAAATTTTCTGTAGTTAACGTATACTGAAGAACGTGCTTTTCAGACGTTCTAACGCACCTTAATACTAAACTATTAAACTTGAATTTTTTGGATGCAAAATAATTTAATATAGCAATTTTATATGTCTAAATAAGCTCTAAATGCACTCCTACATTGTTTACAACCTTTCCAATCAATTCTAAACCAATTGTTGAGTACGTGTTAGCGTTAGCACGATGACCACGTATAAAATTATTATACTTTGACCGACGCCAGGTGTTATAGTAGTACAATAAAATTTTCTGTAGTTAACGTATATTGAAAAACGTGCTTTTCAGACGTTCTAACGCACCTTAATACTAAACTATTAAACTTGAATTTTTGGGTGCAAAATAATTTAATATAGCAATTTTATATGTCTAAATAAGCTCTAAATGCACTCCTACATTATTTACAACCTTTCCAATCAATTCTAAACCAATTGTTGAGTACGTGTTAGCGTTAGCACGCTGACCACGTATAAAATTATTATACTTTGACCGACGCCAGGTGTTATAGTAGTACAATAAAATTTTCTGTAGTTAACGTATACTGAAGAACGTGCTTTTCAGACGTTCTAACGCACCTTAATACTAAACTATTAAACTTGAATTTTTTGGATGCAAAATAATTTAATATAGCAATTTTATATGTCTAAATAAGCTCTAAATGCACTCCTACATTGTTTACAACCTTTCCAATCAATTCTAAACCAATTGTTGAGTACGTGTTAGCGTTAGCACGATGACCACGTATAAAATTATTATACTTTGACCGACGCCAGGTGTTATAGTAGTACAATAAAATTTTCTGTAGTTAACGTATATTGAAAAACGTGCTTTTCAGACGTTCTAACGCACCTTAATACTAAACTATTAAACTTGAATTTTTGGGTGCAAAATAATTTAATATAGCAATTTTATATGTCTAAATAAGCTCTAAATGCACTCCTACATTACTTACAACCTTTCCAATCAATTCTAAACCAATTGTTGAGTACGTGTTAGCGTTAGCACGCTGACCACGTATAAAATTATTATACTTTGACCGACGCCAGGTGTTATAGTAGTACAATAAAATTTTCTGTAGTTAACGTATACTGAAGAACGTGCTTTTCAGACGTTCTAACGCACCTTAATACTAAACTATTAAACTTGAATTTTTTGGATCAAAATAATTTAATATAGCAATTTTATATGTCTAAATAAGCTCTAAATGCACTCCTACATTGTTTACAACCTTTCCAATCAATTCTAAACCAATTGTTGAGTACGTGTTAGCGTTAGCACGATGACCACGTATAAAATTATTATACTTTGACCGACGCCAGGTGTTATAGTAGTACAATAAAATTTTCTGTAGTTAACGTATATTGAAAAACGTGCTTTTCAGACGTTCTAACGCACCTAATACTAAACTATTAAACTTGAATTTTTGGGTGCAAATTAATTTAATATAGCAGTTTTATATGTCTAAATAAGCTCTAAATGCACTCCTACATTATTTACAACCTTTCCAATCAATTCTAAACCAATTGTTGAGTACGTGTTAGCGTTAGCACGCTGACCACGTATAAAATTATTATACTTTGACCGACGCCAGGTGTTATAGTAGTACAATAAAATTTTCTGTAGTTAACGTATACTGAAGAACGTGCTTTTCAGACGTTCTAACGCACCTTAATACTAAACTATTAAACTTGAATTTTTTGGATGCAAAATAATTTAATATAGCAATTTTATATGTCTAAATAAGCTCTAAATGCACTCCTACATTGTTTACAACCTTTTCCAATCAATTCTAAACCAATTGTTGAGTACGTGTTAGCGTTAGCACGATGACCACGTATAAAATTATTATACTTTGACCGACGCCAGGTGTTATAGTAGTACAATAAAATTTTCTGTAGTTAACGTATACTGAAGAACGTGCTTTTCAGTCGTTCTAACGCACCTTAATACTAAACTATTAAACTTGAATTTTTGGGTGCAAAATAATTTAATATAGCAATTTTATATGGCTAAATAAGCTCTAAATGCACTCCTACATTACTTACAACCTTTCCAATCAATTCTAAACCAATTGTTGAGTACGTGTTAGCGTTAGCACGATGACCACGTATAAAATTATTATACTTTGACCGACGCCAGGTGTTATAGTAGTACAATAAAATTTTCTGTAGTTAACGTATATTGAAAAACGTGCTTTTCAGACGTTCTAACGCACCTTAATACTAAACTATTAAACTTGAATTTTTGGGTGCAAAATAATTTAATATAGCAATTTTATATGTCTAAATAAGCTCTAAATGCACTCCTACATTATTTACAACCTTTCCAATCAATTCTAAACCAATTGTTGAGTACGTGTTAGCGTTAGCACGCTGACCACGTATAAAATTATTATACTTTGACCGACGCCAGGTGTTATAGTAGTACAATAAAATTTTCTGTAGTTAACGTATACTGAAGAACGTGCTTTTCAGACGTTCTAACGCACCTTAATACTAAACTATTAAACTTGAATTTTTTGGATGCAAAATAATTTAATATAGCAATTTTATATGTCTAAATAAGCTCTAAATGCACTCCTACATTGTTTACAACCTTTCCAATCAATTCTAAACCAATTGTTGAGTACGTGTTAGCGTTAGCACGATGACCACGTATAAAATTATTATACTTTGACCGACGCCAGGTGTTATAGTAGTACAATAAAATTTTCTGTAGTTAACGTATATTGAAAAACGTGCTTTTCAGACGTTCTAACGCACCTTAATACTAAACTATTAAACTTGAATTTTTGGGTGCAAAATAATTTAATATAGCAATTTTATATGTCTAAATAAGCTCTAAATGCACTCCTACATTATTTACAACCTTTCCAATCAATTCTAAACCAATTGTTGAGTACGTGTTAGCGTTGGCACGATGACCACGTATAAAATTATTATATTTTGGTCGACGCCAGGTGTTATAGTAGTACAATAAAATTTTCTGTAGTTAACGTGTATTGAAAAACATGCTTTTCAGACGTTCTAACGGACCTTAATACTAAACTATTAAACTTGAATTTTTTGGATGCAAAATAATTTAATATAGCAATTTTATATGGCTAAATAAGCTCTAAATGCACTCCTACATTGTTTACAACCTTTCTAATCAATTCTAAACCAATTGTGTTGAGTACGTGTTAGCGTTGGCTCGATGACCACGTATAAAATTATTATACTTTGATCGACGCCAGGTGTTATAGTAGTACAATAAAATTTTCTGTAGTTAACGTATATTGAAAAACGTGCTTTTCAGACGTTCTAACGCACCTTAATACTAAACTATTAAACTTGAATTTTTTGGATGCAAAATAATTTAATATAGCAATTTTATATGGTTAAATAAGCTCTAAATGCAATCCTACATTATTTACAACCTTTCCAATCAATTCTAAACCAATTGTTGAGTACGTGTTAGCGTTGGCACGATGACCACGTATAAAATTATTATATTTTGGTCGACGCCAGGTGTTATAGTAGTACAATAAAATTTTCTGTAGGTAACGTATACTGAAGAACGTGCTTTTCAGACGTTCTAACGCACCT
Source organism: Agriotes lineatus (assembly GCA_940337035.1). Lineage (NCBI taxonomy): Eukaryota > Metazoa > Arthropoda > Insecta > Coleoptera > Elateridae > Agriotes > Agriotes lineatus. The sequence continues at coordinate 153,531 of CALNHX010000859.1, forward strand.
TAATACTAAACTATTAAACTTGAATTTTTTGGATGCAAAATAATTTAATATAGCAATTTTATATGTCTAAATAAGCTCTAAATGCACTCCTACATTGTTTACAACCTTTCCAATCAATTCTAAACCAATTGTTGAGTACGTGTTAGCGTTAGCACGATGACCACGTATAAAATTATTATACTTTGACCGACGCCAGGTGTTATAGTAGTACAATAAAATTTTCTGTAGTTAACGTATATTGAAAAACGTGCTTTTCAGACGTTCTAACGCACCTTAATACTAAACTATTAAACTTGAATTTTTGGGTGCAAAATAATTTAATATAGCAATTTTATATGGCTAAATAAGCTCTAAATGCACTCCTACATTACTTACAACCTTTCCAATCAATTCTAAACCAATTGTTGAGTACGTGTTAGCGTTAGCACGATGACCACGTATAAAATTATTATACTTTGACCGACGCCAGGTGTTATAGTAGTACAATAAAATTTTCTGTAGTTAACGTATATTGAAAAACGTGCTTTTCAGACGTTCTAACGCACCTTAATACTAAACTATTAAACTTGAATTTTTGGGTGCAAAATAATTTAATATAGCAATTTTATATGTCTAAATAAGCTCTAAATGCACTCCTACATTATTTACAACCTTTCCAATCAATTCTAAACCAATTGTTGAGTACGTGTTAGCGTTAGCACGCTGACCACGTATAAAATTATTATACTTTGACCGACGCCAGGTGTTATAGTAGTACAATAAAATTTTCTGTAGTTAACGTATACTGAAGAACGTGCTTTTCAGACGTTCTAACGCACCTTAATACTAAACTATTAAACTTGAATTTTTTGGATGCAAAATAATTTAATATAGCAATTTTATATGTCTAAATAAGCTCTAAATGCACTCCTACATTGTTTACAACCTTTCCAATCAATTCTAAACCAATTGTTGAGTACGTGTTAGCGTTAGCACGATGACCACGTATAAAATTATTATACTTTGACCGACGCCAGGTGTTATAGTAGTACAATAAAATTTTCTGTAGTTAACGTATATTGAAAAACGTGCTTTTCAGACGTTCTAACGCACCTTAATACTAAACTATTAAACTTGAATTTTTGGGTGCAAAATAATTTAATATAGCAATTTTATATGTCTAAATAAGCTCTAAATGCACTCCTACATTATTTACAACCTTTCCAATCAATTCTAAACCAATTGTTGAGTACGTGTTAGCGTTAGCACGCTGACCACGTATAAAATTATTATACTTTGACCGACGCCAGGTGTTATAGTAGTACAATAAAATTTTCTGTAGTTAACGTATACTGAAGAACGTGCTTTTCAGACGTTCTAACGCACCTTAATACTAAACTATTAAACTTGAATTTTTTGGATGCAAAATAATTTAATATAACAATTTTATATGTCTAAATAAGCTCTAAATGCACTCCTACATTGTTTACAACCTTTCCAATCAATTCTAAACCAATTGTTGAGTACGTGTTAGCGTTAGCACGATGACCACGTATAAAATTATTATACTTTGACCGACGCCAGGTGTTATAGTAGTACAATAAAATTTTCTGTAGTTAACGTATATTGAAAAACGTGCTTTTCAGACGTTCTAACGCACCTTAATACTAAACTATTAAACTTGAATTTTTGGGTGCAAAATAATTTAATATAGCAATTTTATATGTCTAAATAAGCTCTAAATGCACTCCTACATTACTTACAACCTTTCCAATCAATTCTAAACCAATTGTTGAGTACGTGTTAGCGTTAGCACGCTGACCACGTATAAAATTATTATACTTTGACCGACGCCAGGTGTTATAGTAGTACAATAAAATTTTCTGTAGTTAACGTATACTGAAGAACGTGCTTTTCAGACGTTCTAACGCACCTTAATACTAAACTATTAAACTTGAATTTTTTGGATCAAAATAATTTAATATAGAAATTTTATATGTCTAAATAAGCTCTAAATGCACTCCTACATTGTTTACAACCTTTCCAATCAATTCTAAACCAATTGTTGAGTACGTGTTAGCGTTAGCACGATGACCACGTATAAAATTATTATACTTTGACCGACGCCAGGTGTTATAGTAGTACAATAAAATTTTCTGTAGTTAACGTATATTGAAAAACGTGCTTTTCAGACGTTCTAACGCACCTAATACTAAACTATTAAACTTGAATTTTTGGGTGCAAAATAATTTAATATAGCAATTTTATATGTCTAAATAAGCTCTAAATGCACTCCTACATTATTTACAACCTTTCCAATCAATTCTAAACCAATTGTTGAGTACGTGTTAGCGTTAGCACGCTGACCACGTATAAAATTATTATACTTTGACCGACGCCAGGTGTTATAGTAGTACAATAAAATTTTCTGTAGTTAACGTATACTGAAGAACGTGCTTTTCAGACGTTCTAACGCACCTTAATACTAAACTATTAAACTTGAATTTTTTGGATGCAAAATAATTTAATATAGCAATTTTATATGTCTAAATAAGCTCTAAATGCACTCCTACATTGTTTACAACCTTTTCCAATCAATTCTAAACCAATTGTTGAGTACGTGTTAGCGTTAGCACGATGACCACGTATAAAATTATTATACTTTGACCGACGCCAGGTGTTATAGTAGTACAATAAAATTTTCTGTAGTTAACGTATATTGAAAAACGTGCTTTTCAGACGTTCTAACGCACCTTAATACTAAACTATTAAACTTGAATTTTTGGGTGCAAAATAATTTAATATAGCAATTTTATATGTCTAAATAAGCTCTAAATGCACTCCTACATTATTTACAACCTTTCCAATCAATTCTAAACCAATTGTTGAGTACGTGTTAGCGTTAGCACGATGACCACGTATAAAATTATTATACTTTGACCGACGCCAGGTGTTATAGTAGTACAATAAAATTTTCTGTAGCTAACGTATATTGAAAAACGTGCTTTTCAGACGTTCTAACGCACCTTAATACTAAACTATTAAACTTGAATTTTTGGGTGCAAAATAATTTAATATAGCAATTTTATATGTCTAAATAAGCTCTAAATGCACTCCTACATTGTTTACAACCATTTCAATCAATTCTAAACCAATTGTTGAGTACGTGTTAGTGTTGGCACGATGACCACGTATAAAATTATTATATTTTGATCGACGCCAGGTGGTATAGTAGTACAATAAAACTTTCTGTAGTTAACGTATATTGAAAAACGTGCTTTGCAGACGTTCTGACGCACCTTAATACTAAACTGTTAAAATAAATTTTTTTGGATGCTAAATAATTTAATATAGCAATTTTATATGGCTAAATAAGCTCTAAATGCACTCCTACATTGTTTACAACCTTTCCAATCAATTCTAAACCAATTATTGAGTGCGTGTTAGTGTTGGCACGATGACCACGTATGAAATTATTATATTTTGATTGACGCCAGGTGTTATAGTAGTACAATAAAATTGTCTGTAGTTAACGTATATTGAAAAACGTGCTTTTCAGACGTTCTAACGCACCTTAATACTAAACTATTAAACTTGAATTTTTTGGATGCAAAATAATTTAATATAGCAATTTTATATGGCTAAATAAGCTCTAAATGCACTCCTACATTGTTTACAACCTTTCCAATCAATTCTAAACCAATTGTTGAGTACGTGTTAGTGTTGGCACGATAACCACGTATAAAATTATTATATTTTGATCGACGCCAGGTGTTATAGTAGTACAATAAAATTTTCTGTAGTTAACGTATATTGAAAAACGTGCTTTTCAGACGTTCTAACGCACCTTAATACTAAACTATTAAACTTAAATTTTTTGGATGCAAAATAATTTAATATAGCAATTTTATATGGTTAAATAAGCTCTAAATGCACTCCTACATTGTTTACAACCTTTCCAATCAATTCTAAACCAATTGCTGAGTACGTGTTAGTGTTGGCACGATGACCACGTATAAAATTATTATATTTTGATCGACGCCAGGTGTTATAGTAGTACAATAAAATTGTCTGTAGTTAACGTATATTGAAAAACGTGCTTTTCAGACGTTCTAACGCACCTTAATCCTAAACTATTAAACTTGAATTTTTTGGATGCAAAATAATTTATTATAGCAATTTTATATGGCTAAATAAGCTCTAAATGCACTCCTACATTGTTTACAACCTTTCCAATCAATTCTAAACCAATTGTTGAGTACGTGTTAGTGTTGGCACGATGACCACGTATAAAATTATTATATTTTGATCGACGCCAGGTGTTATAGTAGTACAATAAAATTGTCTGGAGTTAACGTATATTGAAAAATGTGCTTTTCAGACGTTCTAACGCACCTTAATACTAAACTATTAAACTTGAATTTTTTGGATGCAAAATAATTTAATATATCAATTTTATATGGCCAAATAAGATCTAAATGCACTCCTACATTGTTTACAACCTTTCCAATCAATTCTAAATCAATTGTTGAGTACGTGTTAGTGTTGGCACGATAACCACGTATAAAATTATTATATTTTGACCGACGCCAGGTGTTATAGTAGTACAATAAAATTTTCTGTAGTTAACGTATATAGAAAAACGTGCTTTTCAGACGTTCTAACGCACCTTAATACTAAACTGTTAAACTTGAATTTTTTGGATGCAAAATAATTTAATATAGCAATTTCATATGGCTAAATAAGCTCTAAATGCACTCCTACATTGTTTACAACCTTTCCAATCAATTCTAAACCAATTGTTGAGTACGTGTTAGCGTTGGCTCGATGACCACGTATAAAATTATTATATTTTGATCGACGCCAGGTGTTATAGTAGTACAATAAAATTTTCTGTAGTTAACGTATATTGAAAAACGTGCTTTTCAGACGTTCTAACGCACCTTAATACTAAACTATTAAAATTAAATTTTTTGGATGCAAAATAATTTAATATAGCAATTTTGTATGGTTAAATAAGCTCTAAATGCACTCCTACATTGTTTACAACCTTTCCAATCAATTCTAAACCAATTGCTGAGTACGTGTTAGTGTTGGCACGATGACCACGAATAAAATTATTATATTTTGATCGACGCCAGGTGTTATAGTAGTACAATAAAATTGTCTGTAGTTAACGTATATTGAAAAACGTGCTTTTCAGACGTTCTAACGCACCTTAATACTAAACTATTAAACTTGAATTTTTTGGAAGCAAAATAATTTATTATACAATTTTTATATGGCTAGATAAGCTCTAAATGCACTCCTACATTGTTTACAACCTTTCCAATCAATTCTAAACCAATTGTTGAGTACGTGTTAGTGTTGGCACGATGACCACGTATAAAATTATTATATTTTGATCGACGCCAGGTGTTATAGTAGTACAATAAAATTGTCTGGAGTTAACGTATATTGAAAAATGTGCTTTTCAGACGTTCTAGCGCACCTTAATACTAAACTATTAAACTTGAATTTTTTGGATGCAAAATAATTTAATATAGCAATTTTATATGGTTAAATAAGCTCTAAATGCACTCCTACATTGTTTACAACCTATCCAATCAATTCTAAACCAATTGTTGAGTACGTGTTAGCGTTGGCACGATGACCACGTATAAAATTATTATATTTTGATCGACGCCAGGTGTTATAGTAGTACAATAAAATTGTCTGGAGTTAACGTATATTGAAAAATGTGCTTTTCAGACGTTCTAACGCACCTTAATACTAAACTATTAAACTTGAATTTTTTGGATGTAAAATAATTTAATATATCAATTTTATATGGCCAAATAAGCTCTAAATGCACTCCTACATTGTTTACAACTTTTCCAATCAATTCTAAACCAATTGTTGAGTACGTGTTAGTGTTGGCACGATGACCACGTATAAAATTATTATATTTTGATCGACGCCAGGTGTTATAGTAGTACAATAAAATTGTCTGGAGTTAACGTATATTGAAAAATGTGCTTTTCAGACGTTCTAACGCACCTTAATACTAAACTATTAAACTTGAATTTTTTGGATGCAAAATAATTTAATATAGCAATTTTATATGGTTAAATAAGCTCTAAATGCACTCCTACATTGTTTACAACCTATCCAATCAATTCTAAACCAATTGTTGAGTACGTGTTAGCGTTGGCACGATGACCACGTATAAAATTATTATATTTTGATCGACGCCAGGTGTTATAGTAGTACAATAAAATTTTCTGTAGTTAACGTATATTGAAAAAAGTGCTTTTCAGACGGTCTAACGCACCTTAATACTAAACTATTAAACTTGAATTTTTGGATGCAAAATAAATTAATATGGCAATTTTATATGGCTAAATAGGCTCTAAATGCACTCCTACATTGTTTACAACCATTTCAATCAATTCTAAACCAATTGTTGAGTACGTGTTAGCGTTGGCACGATGACCACGTATAAAATTATTATATTTTGATCGACGCCATGTGTTATAGTAGTACGATAAAATTTTCTGTAGTTAACGTATATTGAAAAAAGTGCTTTTCAGACGTTCTAATGCACCTTAATGCTAAACTACTAAACTTAAATTTTTTGGATGCAAAATAATTTAATATAGCAATTTTATATGGCTAAATAAGCTCTAAATGCACTCCTACATTGTTTACAACCTTTCCAATCAATTCTAAACCAATTGCTGAGTACGTGTTAGTGTTGGCACGATGACCACGTATAAAATTATTATATTTTGATCGACGCCAGGTGTTATAGTAGTACAATAAAGTTTTCTGTAGTTAACGTATATTGAAAAACGTGCTTTTCAGACGTTCTAACGCACCTTAATACTAAACTATTAAACTTGAATTTTTTGGATGCAAAATAATGTAATATAGCAATTTTATATGGCTAAATAAGCTCTAAATGCACTCCTACATTGTTTACAACCTTTCCAATCAATTCTAAACCAATTGCTGAGTACGTGTTAGTGTTGGCACGATGACCACGTATAAAATTATTATATTTTGATCGACGCCAGGTGTTATAGTAGTACAATAAAATTTTCTGTAGTTAACGTATATTGAAAAACATGCTTTTCAGACGTTCTAACGCACCTTAATACTAAACTATTAAACTTGAATTTTTTGGATGCAAAATAATTTAATATAGCAATTTTATATGGCTAAATAAGCTCTAAATGCACTCCTACATTGTTTACAACATTTCTAATCAATTCTAAACCAATTGTGTTGAGTACGTGTTAGCGTTGGCTCGATGACCACGTATAAAATTATTATATTTTGATCGACGCCAGGTGTTATAGTAGTACAATAAAATTTTCTGTAGTTAACGTATATTGAAAAACGTGCTTTTCAGACGTTCTAACGCACCTTAATACTAAACTATTAAACTTGAATTTTTTGGATGCAAAATAATGTAATATAGCAATTTTATATAGCTAAATAAGCTCTAAATGCACCCCTACATTGTTTACAACCTTTCCAATCAATTCTAAACCAATTGTTGAGTACGTGTTAGCGTTGGCACGATGACCACGTATAAAATTATTATATTTTGATCGACGCCAGGTGTTATAGTAGTACAATAAAATTGTCTGTAGTTAACGTATATTGAAAAACGTGCTTTTCAGACGTTCTAACGGACCTTAATACTAAACTATTAAACTTGAATTTTTTGGATGCAAAATAATTTAATATAGCAATTTTATATGGCTAAATAAGCTCTAAATGCACTCCTACATTGTTTACAACCTTTCCAATCAATTATAAACCAGTTGTTGAGTACGTGTTAGCGTTGGCATGATGACCACGTATAAAATTATTATATTTTGATCGACGCCAGGTGTTATAGTAGTACAATAAAATTTTCTGTAGTTAACGTATATTGAAAAACGTGCTTTTCAGACGTTCTAACGCACCTTAAAACTAAACTATTAAACTTGAATTTTTTGGATGCAAAATAATGTAATATAGCAATTTTATATGGCTAAATAAGCTCTAAATGCACTCCTACATTGTTTACAACCTTTCCAATCAATTCTAAACCAATTGTTGAGTACGTGTTAGCGTTGGCATGATGACCACGTATAAAATTATTATATTTTGATCGACGCCAGGTGTTATGGTAGTACAATATAATTTGCTGTAGTTAACGTATATTGAAAAACGTGCTTTTCAGACGTTCTAACGCACCTTAATACTAAACTATTAAACTTAAATTTTTTGGATGCAAAATAATTTAGTATAGCAACTTTATATGGCTAAATAAGCTCTAAATGCACTCCTACATTGTTTACAACCTTTCCAATCAATTCTAAACCAATTGTTGAGTACGTGTTAGTGTTGGCACGATGACCACGTATAAAATTATTATATTTTAATCGACGCCAGGTGTTATAGTAGTACAATAAAATTTTCTGTAGTTAACGTATATTGAAAAAAGTGCTTTTCAGACGGTCTAACGCACCTTAATACTAAACTATTAAACTTCAATTTTTGGATGCAAAATAAATTAATATGGCAATTTTATATGGCTAAATAGGCTCTAAATGCACTCCTACATTGTTTACAACCATTTCAATCAATTCTAAACCAATTGTTGAGTACGTGTTAGCGTTGGCACGATGACCACGTATAAAATTATTATATTTTGATCGACGCCATGTGTTATAGTAGTACGATAAAATTTTCTGTAGTTAACGTATATTGAAAAAAGTGCTTTTCAGACGTTCTAATGCACCTTAATGCTAAACTATTAAACTTAAATTTTTTGGATGCAAAATAATTTAATATAGCAATTTTATATGGCTAAATAAGCTCTAAATGCACTCCTACATTGTTTACAACCTTTCCAATCAATTCTAAACCAATTGTTGAGTACGTGTTAGTGTTGGCACGATGACCACGTATAAAATTATTATATTTTGATCGACGCCAGGTGTTATAGTAGTACAATAAAACTTTCTGTAGTTAACGTATATTGAAAAACGTGCTTTTCAGACGTTCTAACGGACCTTAATACTAAACTATTAAACTTGAATTTTTTGGATGCAAAATAATGTAATATAGCAATTTTATATGGCTAAATAAGCTCTAAATGCACTCCTACATTGTTTACAACCTTTCCAATCAATTCTAAACCAATTGTTGAGTACGTGTTAGCGTTGGCATGATGACCACGTATAAAATTATTATATTTTGATCGACGCCAGGTGTTATAGTAGTACACTATATTTTGCTGTAGTTAACGTATATTGAAAAACGTGCTTTTCAGACGTTCTAACGCACCTTAATACTAAACTATTAAACTTGAATTTTTTGGATGCAAAATAATTTAATATAGCAATTTTATATGGCTAAATAAGCTCTAAATGCACTCCTACATTGTTTACAACCTTTCCAATCAATTCTAAACCAATTGCTGAGTACGTGTTAGTGTTGGCACGATGACCACGTATAAAATTATTATATTTTGATCGACGCCAGGTGTTATAGTAGTACAATAAAGTTTTCTGTAGTTAATGTATATTGAAAAACGTGCTTTTCAGACGTTCTAACGCACCTTAATACTAAACTATTAAACTTGAATTTTTTGGATGCAAAATAATGTAATATAGCAATTTTATATGGCTAAATAAGCTCTAAATGCACTCCTACATTGTTTACAACCTTTCCAATCAATTCTAAACCAATTGCTGAGTACGTGTTAGTGTTGGCACGATGACCACGTATAAAATTATTATATTTTGATCGACGCCAGGTGTTATAGTAGTACAATAAAATTTTCTGTAGTTAACGTATATTGAAAAACATGCTTTTCAGACGTTCTAACGCACCTTAATACTAAACTATTAAACTTGAATTTTTTGGATGCAAAATAATTTAATATAGCAATTTTATATGGCTAAATAAGCTCTAAATGCACTCCTACATTGTTTACAACATTTCTAATCAATTCTAAACCACTTGTGTTGAGTACGTGTTAGCGTTGGCTCGATGACCACGTATAAAATTATTATATTTTGATCGACGCCAGGTGTTATAGTAGTACAATAAAATTTTCTGTAGTTAACGTATATTGAAAAACGTGCTTTTCAGACGTTCTAACGCACCTTAATACTAAACTATTAAACTTGAATTTTTTGGATGCAAAATAATGTAATATAGCAATTTTATATAGCTAAATAAGCTCTAAATGCACCCCTACATTGTTTACAACCTTTCCAATCAATTCTAAACCAATTGTTGAGTACGTGTTAGCGTTGGCACGATGACCACGTATAAAATTATTATATTTTGATCGACGCCAGGTGTTATAGTAGTACAATAAAATTGTCTGTAGTTAACGTATATTGAAAAACGTGCTTTTCAGACGTTCTAACGGACCTTAATACTAAACTATTAAACTTGAATTTTTTGGATGCAAAATAATTTAATATAGCAATTTTATATGGCTAAATAAGCTCTAAATGCACTCCTACATTGTTTACAACCTTTCCAATCAATTATAAACCAGTTGTTAAGTACGTGTTAGCGTTGGCATGATGACCACGTATAAAATTATTATATTTTGATCGACGCCAGGTGTTATAGTAGTACAATAAAATTTTCTGTAGTTAACGTATATTGAAAAACGTGCTTTTCAGACGTTCTAACGCACCTTAAAACTAAACTATTAAACTTGAATTTTTTGGATGCAAAATAATGTAATATAGCAATTTTATATGGCTAAATAAGCTCTAAATGCACTCCTACATTGTTTACAACCTTTCCAATCAATTCTAAACCAATTGTTGAGTACGTGTTAGCGTTGGCATGATGACCACGTATAAAATTATTATATTTTGATCGACGCCAGGTGTTATGGTAGTACAATATAATTTGCTGTAGTTAACGTATATTGAAAAACGTGCTTTTCAGACGTTCTAACGCACCTTAATACTAAACTATTAAACTTAAATTTTTTGGATGCAAAATAATTTAGTATAGCAACTTTATATGGCTAAATAAGCTCTAAATGCACTCCTACATTGTTTACAACCTTTCCAATCAATTCTAAACCAATTGCTGAGTACGTGTTAGTGTTGGCACGATGACCACGTATAAAATTATTATATTTTAATCGACGCCAGGTGTTATAGTAGTACAAGAAAGTTTTCTGTAGTTAACATATATTGAAAAACGTGCTTTTCAGACGTTCTAACGCACCTTAATACTAAACTACTAAACTTGAATTTTTTGGATGCAAAATAATTTAATATAGCAATTTTATATGGCTAAATAAGCTCTAAATGCACCCCTACATTGTTTACAACCTTTCCAATCAATTCTAAACCAATTGCTGAGTACGTGTTAGTGTTGGCACGATGACCACGTATAAAGTTATTATATTTTGATCGACGCCAGGTGTTATAGTAGTACAATAAAATTTTCTGTAGTTAACGTGTATTGAAAAACATGCTTTTCAGACGTTCTAACGGACCTTAATACTAAACTATTAAACTTGAATTTTTTGGATGCAAAATAATTTAATATAGCAATTTTATATACCTAAATAAGCTCTAAATGCACTCCTACATTGTTTACAACCTTTCTAATCAATTCTAAACCAATTGTGTTGAGTACGTGTTAGCGTTGGCACGATGACCACGTATAAAATTATTATATTTTGATCGACGCCAGGTGTTATAGTAGTACAATAAAATTTTCTGTAGTTAACGTGTATTGAAAAACATGCTTTTCAGACGTTCTAACGGACCTTAATACTAAACTATTAAACTTGAATTTTTTGGATGCAAAATAATTTAATATAGCAATTTTATATACCTAAATAAGCTCTAAATGCACTCCTACATTGTTTACAACCTTTCTAATCAATTCTAAACCAATTGTGTTGAGTACGTGTTAGCGTTGGCTCGATGACCACGTATAAAATTATTATATTTTGATCGACGCCAGGTGTTATAGTAGGACAATAAAATTTTCTGTAGTTAACGTATATTGAAAAACGTGCTTTTCAGACGTTCTAACGCACCTTAATACTAAACTATTAAACTTGAATTTTTTGGATGCAAAATAATTTAATATAGCAATTTTATATGGTTAAATAAGCTCTAAATGCAATCCTACATTATTTACAACCTTTCCAATCAATTCTAAACCAATTGTTGAGTACGTGTTAGCGTTGGCACGATGACCACGTATAAAATTATTATATTTTGGTCGACGCCAGGTGTTATAGTAGTACAATAAAATTTTCTGTAGTTAACGTATATTGAAAAACGTGCTTTTCAGACGTTCTAACGCACCTTAATACTAAACTATTAAACTTGAATTTTTTGGATGCAAAATAATTTAATATAGCAATTTTATATGTCTAAATAAGCTCTAAATGCACTCCTACATTGTTTACAACCTTTCCAATCAATTCTAAACCAATTGTTGAGTACGTGTTAGCGTTGGCACGATGACCACGTATAAAATTATTATATTTTGGTCGACGCCAGGTGTTATAGTAGTACAATAAAATTTTCTGTAGTTAACGTATATTGAAAAACGTGCTTTTCAGACGTTCTAACGCACCTTAATACTAAACTATTAAACTTGAATTTTTGGGTGCAAAATAATTTAATATAGCAATTTTATATGGCTAAATAAGCTCTAAATGCACTCCTACATTATTTACAACCTTTCCAATCAATTCTAAACCAATTGTTGAGTACGTGTTAGCGTTAGCACGATGACCACGTATAAAATTATTATACTTTGACCGACGCCAGGTGTTATAGTAGTACAATAAAATTTTCTGTAGTTAACGTATATTGAAAAACCTGCTTTTCAGACGTTCTAACGCACCTTAATACTAAACTATTAAACTTGAATTTTTGGGTGCAAAATAATTTAATATAGCAATTTTATATATCTAAATAAGCTCTAAATGCACTCCTACATTATTTACAACCTTTCCAATCAATTCTAAACCAATTGTTGAGTACGTGTTAGCGTTAGCACGATGACCACGTATAAAATTATTATACTTTGACCGACGCCAGGTGTTATAGTAGTACAATAAAATTTTCTGTAGTTAACGTATACTGAAGAACGTGCTTTTCAGACGTTCTAACGCACCTTAATAGTAAACTATTAAACTTGAAATTTTTGGATGCAAAATAATTTAATATAGCAGTTTTATATGTCGAAATAAGCTCTAAATGCACTCCTACATTGTTTACAACCTTTCCAATCACTTCTAAACCAATTGTTGAGTACGTGTTAGCGTTAGCACGACGACCACGTATAAAATTATTATACTTTGACCGACGCCAGGTGTTATAGTAGTACAATAAAATTTTCTGTAGTTAACGTATACTGAAGAACGTGCTTTTCAGACGTTCTAACGCACCTTAATACTAAACTATTAAACTTGAATTTTTTGGATGCAAAATAATTTAATATAGCAGTTTTATATGTCTAAATAAGCTCTAAATGCACTCCTACATTGTTTACAACCTTTCCAATCACTTCTAAACCAATTGTTGAGTACGTGTTAGCGTTAGCACGATGACCACGTATAAAATTATTATACTTTGACCGACGCCAGGTGTTATAGTAGTACAATAAAATTTTCTGTAGTTAACGTATATTGAAAAACGTGCTTTTCAGACGTTCTAACGCACCTTAATACTAAACTATTAAACTTGAATTTTTGGGTGCAAAATAATATAATATAGCAATTTTATATGTCTAAATAAGCTCTAAATGCACTCCTACATTATTTACAACCTTTCCAATCAATTCTAAACCAATTGTTGAGTACGTGTTAGCGTTAGCACGAAGACCACGTATAAAATTTTTATACTTTGACCGACGCCAGGTGTTATAGTAGTACAATAAAATTTTCTGTAGTTAACGTATATTGAAAAACGTGCTTTTCAGACGTTCTAACGCACCTTAATACTAAACTATTACACTTGAATTTTTGGGTGCAAAATAATTTAATATAGCAATTTTATATGGCTAAATAAGCTCTAAATGCACCCCTACATTGTTTACAACCATTTCAATCAATTCTAAACCAATTGTTGAGTACGTGTTAGTGTTGGCACGATGACCACGTATAAAATTATTATATTTTGACCGACGCCAGGTGGTATAGTAGTACAATAAAACTTTCTGTAGTTAACGTATATTGAAAAACGTGCTTTTCAGACGTTCTGACGCACCTTAATACTAAACTGTTAAACTTAATTTTTTTGGATGCTAAATAATTTAATATAGCAATTTTATATGGCTAAATAAGCTCTAAATGCACTCCTACATTGTTTACAACCTTTCCAATCAATTCTAAACCAATTATTGAGTGCGTGTTAGTGTTGGCACGATGACCACGTATGAAATTATTATATTTTGATCGACGCCAGGTGTTATAGTAGTACAATAAAATTGTCTGTAGTTAACGTATATTGAAAAACGTGCTTTTCAGACGTTCTAACGCACCTTAATACTAAACTATTAAACTTGAATTTTTTGGATGCAAAATAATTTAATATAGCAATTTTATATGGCTAAATAAGCTCTATGTGCACCCCTACATTGTTTACAACCTTCCAATCAATTCTAAACCAATTGTTGAGTACGTGTTAGTGTTGGCACGATAACCACGTATAAAATTATTATATTTTGATCGACGCCAGGTGTTATAGTAGTACAATAAAATTTTCTGTAGTTAACGTATATTGAAAAACGTGCTTTTCAGACGTTCTAACGCACCTTAATACTAAACTATTAAACTTAAATTTTTTGGATGCAAAATAATTTAATATAGCAATTTTATATGGTTAAATAAGCTCTAAATGCACTCCTACATTGTTTACAACCTTTCCAATCAATTCTAAACCAATTGTTGCGTACGTGTCAGCGTTGGCACGATGACCGCGTATAAAATTATTATATTTTGATCGACGCCAGGTGTTATAGTAGTACAATAAAATTGTCTGTAGTTAACGTATATTGAAAAACGTGCTTTTCAGACGTTCTAACGCACCTTAATCCTAAACTATTAAACTTGAATTTTTTGGATGCAAAATAATTTATTATAGCAATTTTATATGGCTAAATAAGCTCTAAATGCACTCCTACATTGTTTACAACCTTTCTTTCCAATCAATTCTAAACCAATTGTTGAGTACGTGTTAGTGTTGGCACGATGACCACGTATAAAATTATTATATTTTGATCGACGCCAGGTGTTATAGTAGTACAATAAAATTTTCTGTAGTTAACGTATACTGAAAAACGTGCTTTTCAGACGTTCTAACGCACCTTAATACTAAACTATTAAACTTGAATTTTTTGGATGCAAAATAATTTAATATGGCAATTTTATATGGCTAAATAAGCTCTAAATGCACTCCTACATTGTTTACAACCCTTCCAATCAATTCTAAACCAATTGTTGAGTACGTGTTAATGTTGGCACGATGACCACGTATAAAATTATGATATTTTGATCGACGCCATGTGTCATCGTTTACTCGTAAACCTCGAAAATAAATCCCATATGGAAAGGCGCGTCTGGAAGCCAAGGTGGCAGCCCCACCACCAGACCCGGGTGGGTTGGCCGATAACCAGCATTTCACCCTAAACAAGCTCCTATCAAAGAAACTGACACAAAGAATAGCCGGACGAATAACTCTAAGAAGACAATTGGCATGAAAAAGGCTGTACGAATCGGAATTTGGAACGTTAAAACAATGCAAGAAGCAAGTAAATTGGCTCAAGTATCAAAAGAAATGATTAGATACAAACTGTTAGTATTAGGTCTTAGCGAAATTAGATGGGCAGGTAGCGGAGAATTCAAACTAACAAACGGAGACTGTCTGCTGTACTCCGGTAAAGACCAGTCCGAGAACCGTGAAAGTGGAGTAGGACTCCTAATCAACCAAGAAACCAGAAAATCACTAATCAGCTGGACACCAATCTCTGATAGGATAATTACGGCCAAATTTAAAACAAGAGCTCGAAATCTAAGCATAATTCAATGCTATGCCCCTACGGAACAAGACACACAAGAAAACAAAGATATATTTTATGAACAACTAACAAACGCCGCAGCAAAGATAAATAAAGCCGACATAAAAATAATTATGGGCGACATGAATGCAAAAGTGGGCAGTAAGATCAGTGAAGATGAGCTAAGTGTCGGGAAGTGCGGACTAGGACAACGCAATGTCAACGGAGACATGTTTGTCGAAATGTGCTCAAGCTTTGAGCTGGTGATTGGCGGAACTATATTCCCGCATAAGGATATGCACAAAATCACGTGGAACTCCCCAGACAGAGTAACAAAGCACCAGATTGACCACTTTGCATTTAGTAGAAAATGGCGCGGATCATTCCTGGATGTACGCAACAGACGGGGCGCAGATGTGGGGAGTGATCACCACCTTGTAACCTGCACAATAAGAATTAAACTTGCCAGCGTTAGGGAACGAAACCCCTACTTTAAACGCAAGAGGTTCAATCTACATAAACTCAACTACCCCGTCACTCAGACTGAACTGAAAGCATCTATATCGAATGAAGAAGACTTAGGTCTAATTCTACAAGAACCAACAGAGACCAGATGGGACAAAACTGTGGAACACTTACTGAAGAAAAGTGAGGAGATACTTGGGCTTAAGGATAGCAGTAGGAAGCAATGGATATCAGATAGGACATGGGAACTCATTACTCAAAGAAGAAGACTAAAGAATAAAATAAACAGCTGCACATCCAACCCCAAAGGATTAGAGGAACTGTCTAAGGAATACAGCGAAGCAAATAAAGCAGTAAAAATTAGTGCAAGGCAGGACAAACGTAACTGGTTCAACAATATGGCGAAACAAGCAGAAGATGCAGCCAAACATAACAACCTGAAAACGCTATACCAAATCTCAAAACAACTAGTAAATAAAGGTCAAGCGTCCAATGTCCAAACCCGCAGTAAGGAAGGCACCCTACTAACCACTACTGAAGACCAAATCCGCAGGTGGGAAGAATACTATGGTGACATTATCAGTAATGAGTCAGAAGAAACAAACCACATGTTCGAAGGAAATGGGGAACCTGAACTACTCAACATCAACACATCAGCGCCCACAGAAAGAGAAATAGGGAAAGCAATCGAACATTTAAACTCAGGAAAAGCAGCTGGAATAGACAACCTACCATCAGACGTATTAAAAGTTGACAAAAACCTAATTGCGAATCTGCTACACCCCATCATCATGGCAAGCTGGAACAAAGAGACTGTCCCAGATACATGGAAAGAAGGAATCATAGTAAAAATTCCCAAAAAAGGAGACCTAAGCTACTGTGAAAATTGGAGAGGTATAACGCTTCTGAACGCTATTAATAAAATAATTGCTACAATACTGAACAACCGCATTTCTGAAAAATGAGAAATGAGCAAGCAGGCTTCAGATCAGGACGAGCGTGCATTGATCATATGAACACAGTCCGTATAATCATAGAGCAATCAATGGAGTGGAACTCGCCCCTGTATTTAATATTTATAGACTTCAAGCGCGCCTTCGATAGCCTTAACCAGAAAGCTATATGGAAAATCCTAATTCAAAAAGGCATCCCGCCGAAACTAATTAATATAATGAAAAACCTGTACAACAACGCGACATGTAAAATACTACACAACGGCAGACTCAGTAATAACATCTCAGTAACAATCGGAGTGAAGCAAGGTTGCCCCCTATCCCCTCTGCTATTTAATATAGCACTAGACTGGGTGATGAAATCCGCTAATACAGAAAACAGGGGAATTCGGTGGACACTGCAGGAACGGCTTGAAGACCTCGAATATGCTGACGATATTTGCCTGCTGAGTCACAGACACGAAGATATGTCCGCAAAACTACAGCAACTGGTTACAGAAGCAGAACATGTAGGTCTCAAAATCAATATAGAGAAGACAAAGTCACTCCGAATCGGCACTCGAAACCGGAACAAATTCTATGTGAATAACTAAGAGATAGAGGAGGTAGACCAGTTCTGTTACCTAGGCTCGATCATAACCAAAAATGGAGGCACAGAGGAAGACGTTAAAACGCGTATCAGGAAAGCAAGACAGGCTTTTGGAATGCTGAATAGAATATGGTCATCAACGGTTATAACCAGGCAGACCAAAATAAGACTTTTCAACACCAACGTCAAAACTGTGCTTTTGTATGGTTGTGAAACGTGGAAAACCACAACAGGCATCTCATCCGAATTACAAATTTTCATAAATCGGTGTCTTCGCAGGATTTGCCGCATTTTCTGGCCAGAGGTCATCTCCAACGAGCAACTGTGGAGGATCACAAACCAAAGAAAAATAACTAATGATATCCGCAAACGAAAATGGAGTTGGATCGGCCATGTTATGCGACGAGACCAAAATGAGATCTCTAGGCGAGCACTGGAATGGAATCCCCAGGGAGCGAGAAATCAAGGCAGGCCAAAATTAACATGGAAACGCACAGTCCTAAAAGAAATAAGAGACCACAACAAAACGTGGAACAAAATAAAAATAATAGCCCGAAATCGAGTTCGATGGCGACACTTTGTGGAGGCCCTATGCTCCAACTAGGAGCGGAAAGGAATATATATATGTGTTATCGTAGCACAATAAAATTTTCTGTAACGTCCCAGACGTCCCAGATGTCCCATATGTCCCATATGTCCCTAATGTCCCAGGCTTTTTAGATGTTCCATATGTCCCTAACGTCCCAGACGTCCTAAATGTCCCATATGTCCCTAACGTCCCAGACGTCCCAGCTGTCCCGTATGTCCTTAACGTCCCAGATGTCCCTGCCGTCCTAGATGTCCCATATGTCCCTAACGTCCCAGACGTTCTAGACGTCCCATATGTCCTTAACGTCCCAGACGTCCCAGATGTCTCATATGTCCCTAACGTCCCAGACGTCTCAGATGTCCCATATGTCCCTAATGTCCCAAGCGTTTTAAGTGTTCCATATGTCCCTAACGTCCCAGACGTCCTAAATGTCCCATATGTCCCTAACGTCCCAGACGTCCCAGCTGTCCCGTATGTCTTTAACGTGCCAGATGTCCCAGCCGTCCTAGATGTCCCATATGTCCCTAACGTCCCAGACGTCCTAGACGTCCCATATGTCCTTAACGTCCCAGACGTCCCAGATGTCTCATATGTCCCTAACGTCCCAGACGTCCCAGATGTCCCATATGTGCCATATGTCCCTAATGTCCCAAGCGTTTTAAGTGTTCCATATGTCCCTAACGTCCCAGACGTCCTAAATGTCCCATATGTCCCTAACGTCCCAGACGTCCCAGCTGTCCCGTATGTCCCTAACGTCCCAGACGTCCCAGACGTCCTAGATGTCCCATATGTCCCTAACGTCCCAGACGTCCCAGACGTCCTAGATGTCCCATATGTCCTTAACGTCTCAGGCGCCCCAGATGTCCCATATGTGCCATACGTCATTAATGTCCCAGGCGTCCTAAATGTCCCATATGTCCTTAACGTCCCAGACGTCCCAGACGTCCTAGATGTCCCATATGTCCTTAACGTCTCAGGCGCCCCAGATGTCCCATATGTCACATACGTCTCTAATGTCCCAGGCGTCCTAGATGTTCCATATGTCCCTAACGTCCCAGACGTCATAAGAGTCCCATATGTCCCTAACGTCCCAGACGTCCCAGCTGTCCCGTATGTCCCTACCGTCCCAGTCGTCCTAGACGTCCTAGATGTCCCATATGTTCCTAACGTCCCAGACGTCCTAGATGTCCTATATATACCTAACGTCCCAGACGTCCCAGACGTCCCAGATGTCCCATATGTCCCATATGTCCCTAATGTCCTAGGCGGCCCAGATGTCCCATATGTCCCATATGTCCCTAATGTCCCAGGCGTCCTAAATGTCCCATACGTCTTTAACTTCCCAGACGTCCCAGACGTCTAGATGTCCCATATGTCCTTAACGTCCCAGACGTCCCAGATGTCCCATATGTCCCTAACGTCCTGGACGTCTTAGCTGTCCCGTATGTCCCTAACGTCCCAAACGTCCTAGACGTCTTAGATGTCCCATATGTCCCTAACGTCCCAGACGTCCCAGATGACCCATATGTCCGTAACATTTCAGACGTCCCAGATGTCCCATATGTCCCATATGTCCCTAATGTCCCAGACGTCCCAGATGTCCCACATGTCCTTAACGTCCGAGACGTCCCAGATGTCCCATATGTCCCTAACGTCCTTGACGTCCTAGATGTCCCATACGTCCTTAACGTCCCAGACCTCCCAGATGCCCCATATGTCCCTAACGTCCGAGACGTCGCAGATGTCTCATATGCCCCATATGTCCCTAATGTCCCAGGCGTCCCAGATGTCCCATATGTCCCATATGTCCTTAACGTCCCAGACGTCCCAGATGTCCCATATGTTCCTAAAGTCCCAGACGTCCCAGATGTCCCATATGTCCCTAATGTCCCAGGCGTCCTAGATGTTCCATATGTCCCTAACTTCCCAGACGTCCTAAATGTCCCATTTGGCTTTAACGTCTCAGACGTCCCAGCTGTCCCGTATGTCCCTAACGTCCCAGACGTCCCAGATGTCCTAGATGTCCCATATGTCCCAAACGTCCTAGACGTCCTAGATGTCCTATATGTCCCTAACGTCCCAAACATCCCAAATGTCCCATATGTCCCATATGTCCCTAATGTCCCAGGCGTCCTAAATGTCCTATATGTCCTTAACGACCCAGACGTCCCAGATGTCCCATATGTCTCATATGTCCCTAATGTCCCAGGCGTCCTAAATGTCTCATACGTCCTTAACGTCCCAGACGTCCCAGACGTCCTAGATGTCCCATATGTCCTTAACGTCCCAGACGTCCCAGATGTTCCACATGTCCCTAACGTCTCAGACGTCTCAGATGTCTCATATGTCCCATATGTCCCTAATGTCCCAGGCGTCCCAGATGTCCCATATGTCCCATATGTCGCTAACGTCCCAGACGTCCCAGATGTCCCATATGTCCCATATGTCCCTAATGTCCCAAGCGTCCTAGATGTTTCATATGTCCCTAACGTCCCAGTCGTCCTAAATGTCCCATATGTCCCTAACGTCCCAGACGTCCCAGCTGGCCCGTATGTTCCTAACGTCCCAGACGTCCCATACGTCCCATATGTCCCATATGTCCCTAATGTCCCAAGCGTACTAAATGTCCCATATGTCCTTAACGTGCCAGACGTCCCAGACGTCCTAAATGTCCCATATGTCCTTAACGTCCCAGACGTCTCAGATGTCCCATATGTCCCTAACGTCCCAGACGTCCCAGATGTCCCATATGTCCCATATGTTTCTAATGTCCCAGGCGTCCTAGATGTTCCATATGTCCCTAACGTCCCAGACGTCCTAAATGCCCCATATGTCCCTAACGTCCCAGACGTCCTAGATGTTCCATATGTCCCTAACGTCCCAGACGTCCTAGACGTCCCTTATGTTCTTAACGTCCCAGACGTCCCAGATGTACCGTACGTCCCTAACGTCCCAGACGTCCCAGATGTCCTAGATGTCCCATATGTCCCTAACGTCCCAGACGTCCCAGATGTCCCATACGTCCCTAACGTCCCAGACGTCCCAGATGTCCCATATGACCTATATGTCCCAGGCGTCCTAAATGTTCCATATGTCCCTAACGTCCCAGACGTCCCAGACGTCCAAGATGTCCCATATGTCCCTAACGTCCCAGACGTCTCAGATGTCCCATATGTCCCTAACGTCCCAGACGTCCCAGATGTCCCATATGACCTATATGTCCCTAATGTCCCAGACGTCCCAGATGTCCCATATGTCCCTAACGTCCCAGACGCGCCAGATGTCCCATATGTCTCTAACGTCCTAGACGTCCTAGATGTCCCATACGTCCTTAACGTCTCAGACGTCCCAGATGCCCCATATGTCCCTAACGTCTCAGACGTCCCAGATGTCCCATATGTCCCTAATGTCTCAGGCGTCCTAAATGTCCCATATGTTCTTAACTTCCCAGACGTCCCAGACGTCCTAGATGTCCCACATGTCCTTAACGTCCAAGACGTCCCAGATGTCCCATTTGTCCCTAACGTCCCAGACGTCCCAGATGATCCATATGTCCCATATGTCCCTAATGTCACAAGCGTCCTAGATGTCCCATATGTCCTTAACGTCCCAGACGTGCCAGCTGTCCCGTATGTCCCTAACGTCCCAGATGTCCCAGACGTCCCATATGTCCCATATGTCCCTAATGTCCCAGGCGTCCCAGACGTCCCAGTTGTCCCATATGTCCCTAACGTCCCAGACGTCCCAGACGTCTTAGATGTCCCATATGTCACTAACGTCGCAGACGTCCTAGATGTCCTATATGTCCCTAACGTCCCAGACGTCCCAGATGTCCCATATGTCCCATATGTCCCTAATGTCCCAGGCGTCCCAGTTGTTCCAGATGTCCCATATGTCCCTACCGTCCCAGACGTCCCAGACGTCCCAGATGTCCTAGATGTCCCATATGTCCCTAACGTCCCAGACGTCCTAGATGTCCTATATGTCCCTAACGTCCCAGACGTCTCAGCTGGCCCGTATGCTATTAACGTCCTAGACGTCCCAGACGTCCTAGATGTCCCATATGTCCTTAACGTCCCAGACGTCTCAGATGTCCCATATGTCCCTTACGTCCCAGACGTCCCAGATGTCCCATATGTCCCATACGTCTCTAATGTCCCAAGCGTCCTAGATGTCCCATATGTCCCTAACGTCCCAGACGTCCTAAATGTCCTATATGTCCCTAACGTCTTAGACGTCCCAGCTGTCCCGTATGTCCTTAACGTCCCAGATGTCCCAGACGTCCTAGATGTCCCATATGTCCCTAACGTCCCAGACGTCCTAGACGTCCCATATGTCCTTAACGTCCCAGACGTCCCAGATGTCCCATATGTCCCTAACGTCCCAGGCGTCCCAGATGTCCCGTATGTTTCATATGTCCCTAATGTCCCAGGCGTCCTAAATGTTCCATATGTCCCTAACGTCCCAGACGTCCTAAATGTCCCATATGTCCCTAACGTCCCAGACGTCCCAGTTGTCCCGTATGTCCCTAACGTCCCAGTCGTCCCAGACGTCCTAGATGTCCCATATGTTCCTAACGTCCCAGACGTCCCAGATGTCCCATATGTCCCTAACGTCCCAGACGTCCCAGATTTCCCATATGTCCCATATGTCCCTAATGTCCCAGACGTCCCAGATGTCCCAGACGTCCTAGATGTCCCATATGTCCCTAACGTCCCAGACGTCCTAGACGTCCCATATGTCCTTAACGTCCCAGACGTCCCAGATGTCCCATATGTCCCTAACGTCCCAGACGTCCCAGATGTCCCATATGTTTCATATTTCCCTAATGTCCCAGGCGTCCTAAGTGTTCCATATGTTCCTAACGTCCCAGACGTCCTAAATGTCCCATATGTCCCTAACGTCCCAGACGTCCCAGTTGTCCCGTATGTCCCTAACGTCCCAGACGTCCCAGACGTCCTAGATGTCCCATATGTCCCTAACGTCCCTGACGTTCCAGATGTCCCATATGTCCCTAACGTCCCAGACGTCCCAGATGTCCCATATTTCCCATATGTCCCTAATGTCCCAGACGTCCCAGATGTCCCATATGCCCCTAACGTCCCAGACGTCCCAGACGTCCTAGATGTCCCATATGTCCCTAACGTCCCTGACGTTCCAGATGTCCCATATGTCCCTATCGTCCCAGACGTCCCAGATGTCCCATATTTCCCATATGCCCTAATGTCCCAGACGTCCTAGATGTCCCATATGTCCCTAACGTCCCAGACGTCCTAGACGTCCCATATGTCCTTAACGTCCCAGACGTCCCAGATGTCCCATATGTCCTTAACGTCCCAGACGTCCCAGATGTCCCATATGTTTCATATGTCCCTAATGTCCCAGGCGTCCTAAGTGTTCCATATGTCCCTAACGTCCCAGACGTCCTAAATGTCCCATATGTCCCTAACGTCCCAGACGTCCCAGTTGTCCCGTATCTCCCTAACGTCCCAGACGTCCCAGACGTCCTAGATGTCCCATATGTCCCTAACGTCCCAGACGTCCCAGATGTCCCATATGTCCCTAACGTCCCAGACGTCCCAGATGTCCCATATGTCCCATATGTCCCTAATGTCCCAGACGTCCCAGATGTCCCAGACGTCCTAGATGTCCCATATGTCCCTAACGTCCCAGACGTCCTAGACGTCCCATATGTCCTTAACGTCCCAGACGTCCCAGATGTCCCATATATCCCTAACGTCCCAGACGTCCCAGATGTCCCATATGTTTCATATGTCCCTAATGTCCCAGGCGTCCTAAGTGTTCCATATGTCCCTAACGTCCCAGACGTCCTAAATGTCCCATATGTCCCTAACGTCCCAGACGTCCCAGTTGTCCCGTATGTCCCTAACGTCCCAGACGTCCCAGACGTCCTAGATGTCCCATATGTCCCTAACGTCCCAGACGTTCCAGATGTCCCATATGTCCCTAACGTCCCAGACGTCCCAGATGTCCCATATGTCCCATATGTCCCTAATGTCCCAGACGTACCAGATGTCCCATATAACCCTAACGTCCCAGACGTCCCAGATGTCCCATATGTCCCTAAGATCCTAGACGTCCTAGATGTCCCATACGTACTTAACGTCCCAGACGTCCCAGATGTCCCGTATATCCCATATGTCTTTAACGTCCCAGGCGTTCCAGATGTCCCATATGTGTCATATGTCCCTAATGTCTCAGGCGTCCTAAATGTCCCATATGTTCTTAACGTCCCAGACGTCCCAGACGTCCTAGATGTCCCACATGTCCTTAACGTCCCAGACGTCCCAGATGTCCCACATGTCTCTAACGTCCCAGACGTCCCAGATGTCCCATATGTCCCATATGTCCCTAATGTCCCATGCGTCCTAGATGTTCCATATGTCCCTAACGTCCCAGACGTCCTAAAAGTCCCATATGTCCTTAACGTCCCAGACGTCCCAGCTGTCCCGTATGTCCCTAACGTCCCAGACGTCCCAGACGTCCCATATGTCCCATATGTCCCTAATGTCCCAGGCGTCCTAACTGTTCCATATGTCCCTAACGTCCCAGACGTCCTAAATGTCCCATATGTCCCTAACGTCCCAGACGTTACAGTTGTCCCGTATGTCCCTAACGTCCCAGACGTCCCAGACGTCCTAGATGTCCCATATGTCCCTAACGTCCCAGACGTCCCAGATGTCCCATATGTCCCTAACGTCCCAGACGTCCCAGATGTCCCATATGTCCCATATGTCCCTAATGTTCCAGACGTCCCAGATGTCCCAGACGTCCTACATGTCCCATATGTCCCTAACGTCCCAGACGTCCCAGATGCCCCATATGTCCCTAACGTCCCAGACGTCCCAGATGTCCCATATGTTTCATATGTCCCTAATGTCCCAGGCGTCCTAAGTGTTCCATATGTCCCTAACGTCCCAGACGTCCTAAATGTCCCATATGTCCCTAACGTCCCAGACGTCCCAGTTGTCCCGTATGTCCCTAACGTCCCAGACACCCCAGACGTCCTAGATGTCCCATATGTCCCTAACGTCCCAGACGTTCCAGATGTCCCATATGTCCCTAACGTCCCAGACGTCCCAGATGTCCCATATGTCCCATATGTCCCTAATGTCCCAGACGTACCAGATGTCCCATATAACCCTAACGTCCTAGACGTCCCAGATGTCCCATATGTCCCTAAGATCCTAGACGTCCTAGATGTCCCATACGTACTTAACGTCCCAGACGTCCCAGATGTCCCGTATATCCCATATGTCTTTAACGTCCCAGGCGTTCCAGATGTCCCATATGTGTCATATGTCCCTAATGTCTCAGGCGTCCTAAATGTCCCATATGTTCTTAACGTCCCAGACGTCCCAGACGTCCTAGATGTCCCACATGTCCTTAACGTCCCAGACGTCCCAGATGTCCCACATGTCTCTAACGTCCCAGACGTCCCAGATGTCCCATATGTCCCATATGTCCCTAATGTCCCATGCGTCCTAGATGTTCCATATGTCCCTAACGTCCCAGACGTCCTAAAAGTCCCATATGTTCTTAACGTCCCAGACGTCCCAGCTGTCCCGTATGTCCCTAACGTCCCAGACGTCCCAGACGTCCCATATGTCCCATATGTCCCTAATGTCCCAGGCGTCCTAGACGTCCCAGATGTCCAATATGTCCCTAACGTCCCAGACGTCCCAGACGTCCCAGACGTCTTAGATGTCCCATATGTCCCTAACGTCCCAGACGTCCTAGATGTCCTATATGTCCCTAACGTCCCAGATGTCTCAGATGTCCCATATGTCCCATATGTCCCTAATCTCCTAGGCGTCCCAGTTGGCCCAGATGTCCCATATGTCCCTAACGTCCCAGACGTCCCAGACGTCCCAGATGTCGTAGATGTCCCAAATGTCCCTAACGTCCCAGACGTCCTAGATGTCCTATATGTCCCTAACGTCCCAGACGTCCCAGATGTCCCATATGTCCCATATGTCCCTAATGTCCCATATGTCCCATATGTCCCTAATGTCCCAGGCGTCCTAAATGTCCCATATGTCTTTAACGTCCCAGACGTTCTAGATGTGGCATATGTCCTTAACGTCCCAGACGTCCGAGATGTCCCATATGTCCCATATGTCTCTAATGTCCCAGGCGCACTAAATGTCCCAAATATCCTTAATGCCCCAAACGTCCTAGATGTCCTAGATGTCCCATGTGTCCTTAACGTCCCAGAATTCCAGATGTCCCATATGTCCCTAACGTCCCCGACTTCCCAGATGCCCCATATGTCCTATATGCCTAATGTTCCAGGCGTCCCAGATGTTCCATATATCCCATATGTCCCTAATGTCCCAGGCGTTCTAAATGTCCCATATGTCCTTAACGTCCTAGACGTCCCAGATGTCCCATATGTCCCTAACGTCCCAGACGTCCCAGATGTCCCATATGTCCTATATGTCCCTAATGTCCCAAGCGTCCTAGATGTTCTATATGTCCCTAACGTCCCAAACGTCCTAAATGTCCCATATGTCCCTAACGTCCCAGACGTCCCAGCTATCCCGTAAGTCCCTAACGTCCCAGACGTCCCAGACGTCCTAGATGTCCCAAATGTCCCTAACGTCCCAGATCGTCCTAGATGTCCCGTATGTCCGTAACGTCCCAGACGTCTCAGATGTCCCATATGTCCCATATGTCCCTAAGGTCCCAGGCGTCCTAAATGTCCCATATGTCCTTAACGTCCCAGACGTCCCAGACGTCCTAGATGTCCCATATGTCCTTAACGTCCCAGACGTCCCAAATGTCCCATATGTCCCTAACGCCCCAGACGTCCCAGATGTCCCATATGTCCTATATGTCCCTAATGTCCGAGGCGGCTTAGATGTCCCATATGTCTTATATGTCCCTAATGGCCCAGGCGTCCTAAATGTCCCATATGTCCTTAACATCCTAGATATCCCGGATGTCCCATATGTCCCTAATGTCCCAGACGTCCCAGATGTCCCATATGTCCCATATGTCCCAAATGTCCCAGGCGTCCTAGATGTTCCATATGTCCCTAACGTCCCAGACGTCCTAGATGTCCTATATGTCCACAACGTCCCAGACGTCCCAGACGTCCTAGATGTCCCATATGTCCTTAACGTCCCAGACGTCTCAGATGTCCCATATGTCTCTAACGTCCTAGACGTCCCAGATGTCTTATATGTCCTTAACGTCCCAGACGTCCCAGACGTCCCAGATGTCCCATATGTACTTAACGTCCTAGACGTCCCAGATGTCTCATATGTCCCTAACGTCACAGACGTCCCAGCCGTCCTAGATGTCCCATATGTCCTTAACGTCCCAGACGTCCCAGATGTCCCACATGTCCCTAACGTCCCAACGTCCCATATGTTTCATATGTCCCATATGTCCCTAATGTCTCAGGCGTCCCAGATGTCCCATATGTCATTAACGTCCCAGACGTCCCAGCCGTCCTAGATGTCCCATATGTCCTTAACGTCCCAGACGTCCCAGATGTCCCACATGTTCCTAACGTCCCAACGTCCCAGATGTTTCATATGTTCCATATGTCCCTAACGTCCCAGACGTCCCAGATGTCCCATATGTTTCATATGTCCCTAATGTCCCAGGCGTCCTAAGTGTTCCATATGTCCCTAACGTCCCAGAAGTCCTAAATGTCCCATATGTCCCTAACGTCCCAGACGTCCCAGTTGTCCCGTATGTCCCTAACGTCCCAGACGTCCCAGACGTCCTAGATGTCCCATATGTCCCTAACGTCCCAGACGTTCCAGATGTCCCATATGTCCCTAACGTCCCAGACGTCCCAGATGTCCCATATGTCCCATATGTCCCTAATGTCCCAGACGTACCAGATGTCCCATATGTCCTTAACGTCCCAGACGTCCCAGATGTCCCATATGTCCCATATGTCCTTAACGTCCCAGACGTCCCAGATGTCCCACATGTCCCTAACGTCCCAACGTCCCATATGTTTCATATGTCCCATATGTCCCTAATGTCTCAGGCGTCCCAGATGTCCCATATGTCATTAACGTCCCAGACGTCCCAGCCGTCCTAGATGTCCCATATGTCCTTAACGTCACAGACGTCCCAGATGTCCCACATGTCCCTAACGTCCCAACGTCCCAGATGTTTCATATGTCCCAAATGTCCCTAATGTCTCAGGCGTCCCAGATGTCCCATATGTCCCATATGTCCCTAATGTCCCATTCGTCCTAAATGTACCATATGTCCTTAACGTCCCAGACGTCCCAGACGTCCCAGATGTCCCATATGTCTTTAACGTCCCAGACGTCCCAGATGTCCCATATGTCCCATATGTCTCTATTGTCCCAGGCCTCCTAGATGTTCCATATGTCCCTAACGTCCAAGACGTCCTAAATGTCACATATGTCCCTAACGTTCCAGACGTCTCAGCTGTCCCGTATGTCCCTAACGTCCCGGACGTCCCAGACGTCGTAGTGTCACATATGTCCCTAACGTCTTTGACGTCCTAAATGTCCTATATGTCCCTAGCGTCCCAGACGTCCCAGACGTCCCATCTGTCCTTAATGTGCCAGCCGTCCCAGATGTCCCATCTGTCCTTAATGTCCCACGCGTCCCAGATGTCCCAGATGTCCTTAATGACCGAGGCGTCCCAAGTGTCCCATATGTTTTTAACTTCCCAGACGTCCCAGACGTCCCAGATGTCCCATATGTCCCTAATGTCCCAGACGTCCCAGATGTCCCATATGTCTAATATGTCCCTAACGTCCCAGGCGTCCTAAATGTCCCATATGTCCTTAACGTCCCAGACGTCCCAGATGTCCCATATGTCCCTAACGTTCCAGACGTCCCAGATGCCCCATATGTCCCATATGTCCCTAACGTCCCAGGCGTCCTAAATGTCCCATATGTCCTTAACGTCCCAGACGTCCCAGATGTCCCATCTGTCCTTAATGTCCCAGGCGTCCTAAGTGTCCCATATGTCCTTAACTTCCCAGACGTCCCAGACGTCCTAGATGTCCCATATGTCCTTAACTTCCCAGACGTCCCAGACGTCCTAGATGTCCCATATGTCCCTAACGTCCCAGACGTCCCAGACGTCCTAGATGTCCCATATGTCCCTAACGTCCCAGATTGTCCTAGATGTACCATATGTCCGTAACGTCCCAGACGTCTCAGATGTCCCATATGTCCCATATGTCCCTAAGGTCCCAGGCGTTCTAAATGTCCCGTATGTCCTTAATGTCCCAAACGTCCCAGACGTCCTAGATGTCCCATATGTCCTTAACGTCCCAGACATCCCAGATGTCCCATATGTCCCTAACGTCCCAGACGTCCCAGATGTCCCATATGTCCTATATGCCCCTAATGTCCCAGGCGTCCCAGATGTCCCATATGTCTTATATGTCCCTAATATCCCAGACGTCCTAAATGTCCCATATGTCCTTAACGTCCCAGACGTCCCAGAGGTACTAGATGATCCATATATCCTTAACATCCTAGATATCCCGGATGTCCCATATGTCCCTAACGTCCCAGAAGTCCCAGATGTCCCATATGTCCCATATGTCTCTACTGTCCCAGGCGTCCTAGATGCTCCATATGTCCCTAACGTCCCAGACGTCCTAGATGTCCCATATGTCTTTAACGTCCTAGATATCCCGGATGTCCCATATGTCCCTAACGTCCCAGACGTCCTAAATGTCCCATATGTCCCTAACGTCCCAGACGTCCCAGCTGTCCCGTATGTCCCTAACGTCCCAGACGTCCCAGACGTCCTAGATGTCCCATATGTCCATAACGTCCCAGACGTCCCAGACGTCCTAGATGTCCCATATGTCCTTAACGTCTCAGGCGCCCCAAATGTCCCATATGTGCCATACGTCATTAATGTCCCAGGCGTCCTAAATGTCCCATATGTCCTTAACGTCCCAGACGTCCCAGACGTCCTAGATGTCCCATATGTCCTTAACGTCTAAGGCGCCCCAGATGTCCCATATGTCACATACGTCTCTAATGTCCCAGGCGTCCTAGATGTTCCATATGTCCCTAACGTCCCAGACGTCATAAGAGTCCCATATGTCCCTAACGTCCCAGACGTCCCAGCTGTCCCGTATGTCCCTAACGTCCCAGTCGTCCTAGACGTCCTAGATGTCCCATATGTTCCTAACGTCCCAGACGTCCTAGATGTTCTATATATACCTAACGTCCCAGACGTCCCAGACGTCCCAGATGTCCCATATGTCCCATATGTCCCTAATGTCCTAGGCGGCCCAGATGTCCCATATGTCCCTAATGTCCCAGGCGTCCTAAATGTCCCATACGTCTTTAACTTCCCAGACGTCCCAGACGTCTAGATGTCCCATATGTCCTTAACGTCCCAGACGTCCCAGATGTCCCATATGTCCCTAACGTCCTGGACGTCTTAGCTGTCCCGTATGTCCCTAACGTCCCAAACGTCCTAGACGTCTTAGATGTCCCATATGTCCCTAACGTCCCAGACGTCCCAGATGACCCATATGTCCGTAACATTTCAGACGTCCCAGATGTCCCATATGTCCCATATGTCCCTAATGTCCCAGACGTCCCAGATGTCCCACATGTCCTTAACGTCCGAGACGTCCCTGATGTCCCATATGTCCCTAACGTCCTTGACGTCCTAGATGTCCCATACGTCCTTAACGTCCCAGACCTCCCAGATGCCCCATATGTCCCTAACGTCCGAGACGTCGCAGATGTCTCATATGCCCCATATGTCCCTAATGTCCCAGGCGTCCCAGATGTCCCATATGTCCCATATGTCCTTAACGTCCCAGACGTCCCAGATGTCCCATATGTTCCTAAAGTCCCAGACGTCCCAGATGTCCCATATGTCCCTAATGTCCCAGGCGTCCTAGATGTTCCATATGTCCCTAACTTCCCAGACGTCCTAAATGTCCCATTTGGCTTTAACGTCCCAGACGTCCCAGCTGTCCCGTATGTCCCTAACGTCCCAGACGTCCCAGATGTCCTAGATGTCCCATATGTCCCAAACGTCCTAGACGTCCTAGATGTCCTATATGTCCCTAACGTCCCAAACATCCCAAATGTCCCATATGTCCCATATGTCCCTAATGTCCCAGGCGTCCTAAATGTCCTATATGTCCTTAACGACCCAGACGTCCCAGATGTCCCATATGTCTCATATGTCCCTAATGTCCCAGGCGTCCTAAATGTCTCATACGTCCTTAACGTCCCAGACGTCCCAGACGTCCTAGATGTCCCATATGTCCTTAACGTCCCAGACGTCCCAGATGTTCCACATGTCCCTAACGTCTCAGACGTCTCAGATGTCCCATATGTCCCATATGTCCCTAATGTCCCAGGCGTCCCAGATGTCCCATATGTCCCATATGTCGCTAACGTCCCAGACGTCCCAGATGTCCCATATGTCCCATATGTCCCTAATGTCCCAAGCGTCCTAGATGTTTCATATGTCCCTAACGTCCCAGTCGTCCTAAATGTCCCATATGTCCCTAACGTCCCAGACGTCCCAGCTGGCCCGTATGTTCCTAACGTCCCAGACGTCCCATACGTCCCATATGTCCCATATGTCCCTAATGTCCCAGGCGTACTAAATGTTCCATATGTCCTTAACGTGCCAGACGTCCCAGACGTCCTAAATGTCCCATATGTCCTTAACGTCCCAGACGTCTCAGATGTCCCATATGTCCCTAACGTCCCAGACGTCCCAGATGTCCCATATGTCCCATATGTTTCTAATGTCCCAGGCGTCCTAGATGTTCCATATGTCCCTAACGTCCCAGACGTCCTAAATGCCCCATATGTCCCTAACGTCCCAGACGTCCCAGCTGTCCCGTATGTCCTTAACGTCCTAGATGTCCCAGACGTCCTAGATGTTCCATATGTCCCTAACGTCCCAGACGTCCTAGACGTCCCTTATGTTCTTAACGTCCCAGACGTCCCAGATGTACCGTACGTCCCTAACGTCCCAGACGTCCCAGATGTCCTAGATGTCCCATATGTCCCTAACGTCCCAGACGTCCCAGATGTCCCATATGTCCCTAACGTCCCAGACGTCCCAGATGTCCCATATGACCTATATGTCCCAGGCGTCCTAAATGTTCCATATGTCCCTAACGTCCCAGACGTCCCAGACGTCCAAGATGTCCCATATGTCCCTAACGTCCCAGACGTCTCAGATGTCCCATATGTCCCTAACGTCCCAGACGTCCCAGATGTCCCATATGACCTATATGTCCCTAATGTCCCAGACGTCCCAGATGTCCCATATGTCCCTAACGTCCCAGACGCGCCAGATGTCCCATATGTCTCTAACGTCCTAGACGTCCTAGATGTCCCATACGTCCTTAACGTCTCAGACGTCCCAGATGCCCCATATGTCCCTAACGTCTCAGACGTCCCAGATGTCCCATATGTCCCTAATGTCTCAGGCGTCCTAAATGTCCCATATGTTCTTAACTTCCCAGACGTCCCAGACGTCCTAGATGTCCCACATGTCCTTAACGTCCAAGACGTCCCAGATGTCCCATTTGTCCCTAACGTCCCAGACGTCCCAGATGATCCATATGTCCCATATGTCCCTAATGTCACAAGCGTCCTAGATGTCCCATATATCCTTAACGTCCCAGACGTGCCAGCTGTCCCGTATGTCCCTAACGTCCCAGATGTCCCAGACGTCCCATATGTCCCATATGTCCCTAATGTCCCAGGCGTCCCAGACGTCCCAGTTGTCCCATATGTCCCTAACGTCCCAGACGTCCCAGACGTCCCAGACGTCTTAGATGTCCCATGTCACTAACGTCGCAGACGTCCTAGATGTCCTATATGTCCCTAACGTCCCAGACGTCCCAGATGTCCCATATGTCCCATATGTCCCTAATGTCCCAGGCGTCCCAGTTGTTCCAGATGTCCCATATGTCCCTACCGTCCCAGACGTCCCAGACGTCCCAGATGTCCTAGATGTCCCATATGTCCCTAACGTCCCAGACGTCCTAGATGTCCTATATGTCCCTAACGTCCCAGACGTCTCAGCTGGCCCGTATGCTATTAACGTCCCAGACGTCCCAGACGTCCTAGATGTCCCATATGTCCTTAACGTCCCAGACGTCTCAGATGTCCCATATGTCCCTAACGTCCCAGACGTCCCAGATGTCCCATATGTCCCATACGTCTCTAATGTCCCAAGCGTCCTAGATGTCCCATATGTCCCTAACGTCCCAGACGTCCTAAATGTCCTATATGTCCCTAACGTCTTAGACGTCCCAGCTGTCCCGTATGTCCTTAACGTCCCAGATGTCCCAGACGTCCTAGATGTCCCATATGTCCCTAACGTCCCAGACGT
Organism: Agriotes lineatus; assembly: GCA_940337035.1. Classification (NCBI taxonomy): domain Eukaryota; kingdom Metazoa; phylum Arthropoda; class Insecta; order Coleoptera; family Elateridae; genus Agriotes; species Agriotes lineatus. The sequence goes on from CALNHX010000859.1 coordinate 187,535, forward strand.
CCTAGACGTCCCATATGTCCTTAACGTCCCAGACGTCCCAGATGTCCCATATGTCCCTAACGTCCCAGGCGTCCCAGATGTCCCGTATGTTTCATATGTCCCTAATGTCCCAGGCGTCCTAAGTGTTCCATATGTCCCTAACGTCCCAGACGTCCTAAATGTCCCATATGTCCCTAACGTCCCAGACGTCCCAGTTGTCCCGTATGTCCCTAACGTCCCAGTCGTCCCAGACGTCCTAGATGTCCCATATGTTCCTAACGTCCCAGACGTCCCAGATGTCCCATATGTCCCTAACGTCCCAGACGTCCCAGATTTCCCATATGTCCCATATGTCCCTAATGTCCCAGACGTCCCAGATGTCCCAGACGTCCTAGATGTCCCATATGTCCCTAACGTCCCAGACGTCCTAGACGTCCCATATGTCCTTAACGTCCCAGACGTCCCAGATGTCCCATATGTCCCTAACGTCCCAGACGTCCCAGATGTCCCATATGTTTCATATTTCCCTAATGTCCCAGGCGTCCTAAGTGTTCCATATGTTCCTAACGTCCCAGACGTCCTAAATGTCCCATATGTCCCTAACGTCCTAGACGTCCCAGTTGTCCCGTATGTCCCTAACGTCCCAGACGTCCCAGACGTCCTAGATGTCCCATATGTCCCTAACGTCCCTGACGTTCCAGATGTCCCATATGTTCCTAACGTCCCAGACGTCCCAGATGTCCCATATTTCCCATATGTCCCTAATGTCCCAGACGTCCCAGATGTCCCATATGCCCCTAACGTCCCAGACGTCCCAGACGTCCTAGATGTCCCATATGTCCCTAACGTCCCAGACGTTCCAGATGTCCCATATGTCCCTAACGTCCCAGACGTCCCAGATGTCCCATATTTCCCATATGTCCCTAATGTCCCAGACGTCCTAGATGTCCCATATGTCCCTAACGTCCCAGACGTCCTAGACGTCCCATATGTCCTTAACGTCCCAGACGTCCCAGATGTCCCATATGTCCTTAACGTCCCAGACGTCCCAGATGTCCCATATGTTTCATATGTCTCTAATGTCCCAGGCGTCCTAAGTGTTCCATATGTCCCTAACGTCCCAGACGTCCTAAATGTCCCATATGTCCCTAACGTCCCAGACGTCCCAGTTGTCCCGTATGTCCCTAACGTCCCAGACGTCCCAGACGTCCTAGATGTCCCATATGTCCCTAACGTCCCAGACGTCCCAGATGTCCCATATGTAACTAACGTCCCAGACGTCCCAGATGTCCCATATGTCCCATATGTCCCTAATGTCCCAGACGTCCCAGATGTCCCAGACGTCCTAGATGTCCCATATGTCCCTAACGTCCCAGACGTCCTAGACGTCCCATATGTCCTTAACGTCCCAGACGTCCCAGATGTCCCATATATCCCTAACGTCCCAGACGTCCCAGATGTCCCATATGTTTCATATGTCCCTAATGTCCCAGGCGTCCTAAGTGTTCCATATGTCCCTAACGTCCCAGACGTCCTAAATGTCCCATATGTCCTTAACGTCCCAGACGTCCCAGTTGTCCCGTATGTCCCTAACGTCCCAGACGTCCCAGACGTCCTAGATGTCCCATATGTCCCTAACGTCCCAGACGTTCCAGATGTCCCATATGTCCCTAACGTCCCAGACGTCCCAGACGTCCCATATGTCCCATATGTCCCTAATGTCCCAGACGTACCAGATGTCCCATATAACCCTAACGTCCCAGACGTCCCAGATGTCCCATATGTCCCTAAGATCCTAGACGTCCTAGATGTCCCATACGTACTTAACGTCCCAGACGTCCCAGATGTCCCGTATATCCCATATGTCTTTAACGTCCCAGGCGTTCCAGATGTCCCATATGTGTCATATGTCCCTAATGTCTCAGGCGTCCTAAATGTCCCATATGTTCTTAACGTCCCAGACGTCCCAGACGTCCTAGATGTCCCACATGTCCTTAACGTCCCAGACGTCCCAGATGTCCCACATGTCTCTAACGTCCCAGACGTCCCAGATGTCCCATATGTCCCATATGTCCCTAATGTCCCATGCGTCCTAGATGTTCCATATGTCCCCAACGTCCCAGACGTCCTAAAAGTCCCATATGTCCTTAACGTCCCAGACGTCCCAGCTGTCCCGTATGTCCCTAACGTCCCAGACGTCCCAGACGTCCCATATGTCCCATATGTCCCTAATGTCCCAGGCGTCCTAAGTGTTCCATATGTCCCTAACGTCCCAGACGTCCTAAATGTCCCATATGTCCCTAACGTCCCAGACGTCCCAGTTGTCCCGTATGTCCCTAACGTCCCAGACGTCCCAGACGTCCTAGATGTCCCATATGTCCCTAACGTCCCAGACGTCCCAGATGTCCCATATGTCCCTAACGTCCCAGACGTCCCAGATGTCCCATATGTCCCATATGTCCCTAATGTTCCAGACGTCCCAGATGTCCCAGACGTCCTAGATGTCCCATATGTCCCTAACGTCCCAGACGTCCTAGACGTCCCATATGTCCTTAACGTCCCAGACGTCCCAGATGTCCCATATGTCCCTAACGTCCCAGACGTCCCAGATGTCCCATATGTTTCATATGTCCCTAATGTCCCAGGCGTCCTAAGTGTTCCATATGTCCCTAACGTCCCAGACGTCCTAAATGTCCCATATGTCCCTAACGTCCCAGACGTCCCAGTTGTCCCGTATGTCCCTAACGTCCCAGACACCCCAGACGTCCTAGATGTCCCATATGTCCCTAACGTCCCAGACGTTCCAGATGTCCCATATGTCCCTAACGTCCCAGACGTCCCAGATGTCCCATATGTCCCATATGTCCCTAATGTCCCAGACGTACCAGATGTCCCATATAACCCTAACGTCCCAGACGTCCCAGATGTCCCATATGTCCCTAAGATCCTAGACGTCCTAGATGTCCCATACGTACTTAACGTCCCAGACGTCCCAGATGTCCCGTATATCCCATATGTCTTTAACGTCCCAGGCGTTCCAGATGTCCCATATGTGTCATATGTCCCTAATGTCTCAGGCGTCCTAAATGTCCCATATGTTCTTAACGTCCCAGACGTCCCAGACGTCCTAGATGTCCCACATGTCCTTAACGTCCCAGACGTCCCAGATGTCCCACATGTCTCTAACGTCCCAGACGTCCCAGATGTCCCATATGTCCCATATGTCCCTAATGTCCCATGCGTCCTAGATGTTCCATATGTCCCTAACGTCCCAGACGTCCTAAAAGTCCCATATGTCCTTAACGTCCCAGACGTCCCAGCTGTCCCGTATGTCCCTAACGTCCCAGACGTCCCAGACGTCCCATATGTCCCATATGTCCCTAATGTCCCAGGCGTCCTAGACGTCCCAGATGTCCAATATGTCCCTAACGTCCCAGACGTCCCAGACGTCCCAGACGTCTTAGATGTCCCATATGTCCCTAACGTCCCAGACGTCCTAGATGTCCTATATGTCCCTAACGTCCCAGATGTCTCAGATGTCCCATATGTCCCATATGTCCCTAATCTCCTAGGCGTCCCAGTTGGCCCAGATGTCCCATATGTCCCTAACGTCCCAGACGTCCCAGACGTCCCAGATGTCGTAGATGTCCCAAATGTCCCTAACGTCCCAGACGTCCTAGATGTCCTATATGTCCCTAACGTCCCAGACGTCCCAGATGTCCCATATGTCCCATATGTCCCTAATGTCCCATATGTCCCATATGTCCCTAATGTCCCAGGCGTCCTAAATGTCCCATATGTCTTTAACGTCCCAGACGTTGTAGATGTAGCATATGTCCTTAACGTCCCAGACGTCCGAGATGTCCCATATGTCCCATATGTCCCTAATGTCCCAGGCGCACTAAATGTCCCAAATATCCTTAATGCCCCAAACGTCCTAGATGTCCTAGATGTCCCATGTGTCCTTAACGTCTTAGAATTCCCAGATGTCCCATATGTCCCTAACGTCCCCGACTTCCCAGATGCCCCATATGTCCTATATGTCCCTAATGTTCCAGGCGTCCCAGATGTTCCATATATCCCATATGTCCCTAATGTCCCAGGCGTTCTAAATGTCCCATATGTCCTTAACGTCCTAGACGTCCCAGATGTCCCATATGTCCCTAACGTCCCAGACGTCCCAGATGTCCCATATGTCCTATATGTCCCTAATGTCCCAAGCGTCCTAGATGTTCTATATGTCCCTAACGTCCCAAACGTCCTAAATGTCCCATATGTCCCTAACGTCCCAGACGTCCCAGTTATCCCGTAAGTCCCTAACGTCCCAGACGTCCCAGACGTCCTAGATGTCCCAAATGTCCCTAACGTCCCAGATCGTCCTAGATGTCCCGTATGTCCGTAACGTCCCAGACGTCTCAGATGTCCCATATGTCCCATATGTCCCTAAGGTCCCAGGCGTCCTAAATGTCCCATATGTCCTTAACGTCCCAGACGTCCCAGACGTCCTAGATGTCCCATATGTCCTTAACGTCCCAGACGTCCCAGATGTCCCATATGTCCCTAACGTCCCAGACGTCCCAGATGTCCCATATGTCCTATATGTCCCTAATGTCCCAGGCGGCTTAGATGTCCCATATGTCTTATATGTCCCTAATGGCCCAGGCGTCCTAAATGTCCCATATGTCCTTAACATCCTAGATATCCCGGATGTCCCATATGTCCCTAATGTCCCAGACGTCCCAGATGTCCCATATGTCCCATATGTCCCAAATGTCCCAGGCGTTCTAGATGTTCCATATGTCCCTAACGTCCCAGACGTCCCAGACGTCCTAGATGTCCCATATGTCCTTAACGTCCCAGACGTCTCAGATGTCCCATATGTCTCTAACGTCCTAGACGTCCCAGATGTCTTACATGTCCTTAACGTCCCAGACGTCCCAGACGTCCCAGATGTCCCATATGTACTTAACGTCCTAGACGTCCCAGATGTCTCATATGTCCCTAACGTCACAGACGTCCCAGCCGTCCTAGATGTCCCATATGTCCTTAACGTCCCAGACGTCCCAGATGTCCCACATGTCCCTAACGTCCCAACGTCCCATATGTTTCATATGTCCCATATGTCCCTAATATCTCAGGCGTCCCAGATGTCCCATATGTCATTAACGTCCCAGACGTCCCAGCCGTCCTAGATGTCCCATATGTCCTTAACGTCCCAGACGTCCCAGATGTCCCACATGTTCCTAACGTCCCAACGTCCCAGATGTTTCATATGTTCCATATGTCCCTAACGTCCCAGACGTCCCAGATGTCCCATATGTTTCATATGTCCCTAATGTCCCAGGCGTCCTAAGTGTTCCATATGTCCCTAACGTCCCAGACGTCCTAAATGTCCCATATGTCCCTAACGTCCCAGACGTCCCAGACGTCCTACATGTCCCATATGTCCCTAACGTCCCAGACGTTCCAGATGTCCCATATGTCCCTAACGTCCCAGACGTCCCAGATGTCCCATATGTCCCATATGTCCCTAATGTCCCAGACGTACCAGATGTCCCATATAACCCTAACGTCCCAGACGTCCCAGATGTCCCATATGTCCCTAAGATCCTAGACGTCCTAGATGTCCCATACGTACTTAACGTCCCAGACGTCCCAGATGTCCCGTATATCCCATATGTCTTTAACGTCCCAGGCGTTCCAGATGTCCCATATGTGTCATATGTCCCTAATGTCTCAGGCGTCCTAAATGTCCCATATGTTCTTAACGTCCTAGACGTCCCAGACGTCCTAGATGTCCCACATGTCCTTAACGTCCCAGACGTCCCAGATGTCCCACATGTCTCTAACGTCCCAGACGTCCCAGATGTCCCATATGTCCCATATGTCCCTAATGTCCCATGCGTCCTAGATGTTCCATATGTCCCTAACGTCCCAGACGTCCTAAAAGTCCCATATGTCCTTAACGTCCCAGACCTCCCAGCTGTCCCGTATGTCCCTAACGTCCCAGACGTCCCAGACGTCCCATATGTCCCATATGTTTCTAATGTCCCAGGCGTCCTGGACGTCCCAGACGTCCCAGACGTCTTAGATGTCCCATATGTCCCTAACGTCCCAGACGTCCTAGATGTCCTATATGTCCCTAACGTCCCAGATGTCCCAGATGTCCCATATGTCCCATATGTCCCTAATCTCCTAGGCGTCCCAGTTGGCCCAGATGTCCCATATGTCCCTAACGTCCCAGACGTCCCAGATGTCGTAGATGTCCCAAATGTCCCTAACGTCCCAGACGTCCTAGATGTCCTATATGTTCCTAACGTCCCAGACGTCCCAGATGTCCCATATGTCCCATATGTCCCTAATGTCCCATATGTCCCATATGTCCCTAATGTCCCAGGCGTCCTAAATGTCCCATATGTCTTTAACGTCCCAGACGTTCTAGATGTAGCATATGTCCTTAACGTCCCAGACGTCCGAGATGTCCCATATGTCCCATATGTCCCTAATGTCCCAGGTGCACTAAATGTCCCAAATATCCTTAATGCCCCAAACGTCCTAGATGTCCTAGATGTCCCATGTGTCCTTAACGTCCCAGAATTCCCAGATGTCCCATATGTCCCTAACGTCCCCGACTTCCCAGATGCCCCATATATCCCATATGTCCCTAATGTCCCAGGCGTTCTAAATGTCCCATATGTCCTTAACGTCCTAGACGTCCCAGATGTCCCATATGTCCCTAACGTCCCAGACGTCCCAGATGTCCCATATGTCCTATATGTCCCTAATGTCCCAAGAGTCCTAGATGTTCTATATGTCCCTAACGTCCCAAACGTCCTAAATGTCCCATATGTCCCTAACGTCCCAGACGTACCAGTTATCCCGTAAGTCCCTAACGTCCCAGACGTCCCAGACGTCTTAGATGTCCCAAATGTCCCTAACGTCCCAGATCGTCCTAGATGTCCCGTATGTCCGTAACGTCCCAGACGTCTCAGATGTCCCATATGTCCCATATGTCCCTAAGGTCCCAGGCGTCCTAAATGTCCCATATGTCCTTAACGTCCCAGACGTCCCAGACGTCCTAGATGTCCCATATGTCCTTAACGTCCCAGACGTCCCAGATGTCCCATATGTCCCTAACGTCCCAGACGTCCCAGATGTCCCATTTGTCCTATATGTCCCTAATGTCCCAGGCGGCTTAGATGTCCCATATGTCTTATATGTCTCTAATGGCCCAGGCGTCCTAAATGTCCCATATGTCCTTAACATCCTAGATATCCCGGATGTCCCATATGTCCCTAATGTCCCAGACGTCCCAGATGTCCCATATGTCCCATATGTCCCAAATGTCCCAGGCGTCCTAGATGTTCCATATGTCCCTAACGTCCCAGACGTCCTAGATGTCCTATATGTCCCTAACGTCCCAGACGTCCCAGACGTCCTAGATGTCCCATATGTCCTTAACGTCCCAGACGTCTCAGATGTCCCATATGTCTCTAACGTCCTAGACGTCCCAGATGTCTTATATGTCCTTAACGTCCCAGACGTCCCAGACGTCCCAGATGTCCCATATGTACTTAACGTCCTAGACGTCCCAGATGTCTCATATGTCCCTAACGTCACAGACGTCCCAGCCGTCCTAGATGTCCCATATGTCCTTAACGTTCCAGACGTCCCAGATGTCCCACATATCCCTAACGTCCCAACGTCCCATATGTTTCATATGTCCCATATGTCCCTAATGTCTCAGGCGTCCCAGATGTCCCATATGTCATTAACGTCCCAGACGTCCCAGCCGTCCTAGATGTCCCATATGTCCTTAACGTCCCAGACGTCCCAGATGTCCCACATGTCCCTAACGTCCCAACGTCCCAGATGTTTCATATGTCCCATATGTCCCTAATGTCTCAGGCGTCCCAGATGTCCCATATGTCCCATATGTCCCTAATGTCCCATTCGTCCTAAATGTACCATATGTCCTTAACGTCCCAGACGTCCCAGACGTCCCAGATGTCCCATATGTCCTTAACGTCCCAGACGTCCCAGATGTCCCATATGTCCCATATGTCTCTAATGTCCCAGGCCTCCTAGATGTTCCATATGTCCCTAACGTCCAAGACGTCCTAAATGTCACATATGTCCCTAACGTTCCAGACGTCTCAGCTGTCCCGTATGTCCCTAACGTCCCGGACGTCCCAGACGTCGTAGTGTCCCATATGTCCCTAACGTCTTTGACGTCCTAGATGTCCTATATGTCCCTAGCGTCCCAGACGTCCCAGACGTCCCATCTGTCCTTAATGTCCCAGCCGTCCCAGATGTCCCATCTGTCCTTAATGTCCCAGGCGTCCCAGATGTCCCAGATGTCCTTAATGACCGAGGCGTCCCAAGTGTCCCATATGTTTTTAACTTCCCAGACGTCCCAGACGTCCCAGATGTCCCATATGTCCCTAATGTCCCAGACGTCCCAGATGTCCCATATGTCTAATATGTCCCTAACGTCCCAGGCGTCCTAAATGTCCCATATGTCCTTAACGTCCCAGACGTCCCAGATGCCCCATATGTCCCATATGTCCCTAACGTCCCAGGCGTCCTAAATGTCCCATATGTCCTTAACGTCCCAGACGTCCCAGATGTCCCATCTGTCCTTAATGTCCCAGGCGTCCCAGATGTCCCACATGTCCCATATGTCCTTAATGACCCAGGCGTCCTAAGTGTCCCATATGTCCTTAACTTCCCAGACGTCCCAGACGTCCTAGATGTCCCATATGTCCCTAACGTCCCAGACGTCCCAGACGTCCTAGATGTCCCATATGTCCCTAACGTCCCAGATTGTCCTAGATGTACCATATGTCCGTAACGTCCCAGACGTCTCAGATGTCCCATATGTCCCATATGTCCCTAAGGTCCCAGGCGTTCTAAATGTCCCGTATGTCCTTAACGTCCCAAACGTCCCAGACGTCCTAGATGTCCCATATGTCCTTAACGTCCCAGACGTCCCAGATGTCCCATATGTCCCTAACGTCCCAGACGTCCCAGATGTTCCATATGTCCTATATGTCCCTAATGTCCCAGGCGTCCCAGATGTCCCATATGTCTTATATGTCCCTAATATCCCAGACGTCCTAAATGTCCCATATGTCCTTAACGTCCCAGACGTCCCAGAGGTACTAGATGATCCATATGTCCTTAACATCCTAGATATCCCGGATGTCCCATATGTCCCTAACGTCCCAGAAGTCCCAGATGTCCCATATGTCCCATATGTCCCTACTGTCCCAGGCGTCCTAGATGCTCCATATGTCCCTAACGTCCCAGACGTCCTAGATGTCCCATATGTCTTTAACGTCCTAGATATCCCGGATGTCCCATATGTCCCTAACGTCCCAGACGTCCCAGATGTCCCATATGTCCCATACGTCCCTAACTTCCCAGATCGTCCTAGATGTCCCATATGTCCGTAACGTCCCAGACGTCTCAGATGTCCCATATGTCCCATATGTCAATAAGGTCCCAGGCGTCCTACATGTCCCATATGTCCTTAACGTCCCAGACGTCCCAGACGTCCTAGATGTCCCATATGTCCTTAACGTCCCAGACGTCCCAGATGTCCCGTATGTCCCTAACGTCCCAGACGTCTCAGATGTCCCATATGTCCTATATGTCCCTAATGTCCCAGGCGTCCCAGATGTCCCATATGTCTTATATGTCCCTAACGTCCCAGGCGTCCTAAAAGTCCCATATGTCCTTAACGTCCCAGACGTCCCAGACGTCCTAGATGTCCCATATGTCCTTAGCGTCCTAGATATCCCGGATGTCGCATATGTCCCTAACGTCCCAGACGTCCCAGATGGCCCATATGTCCCATATGTCCTTAATGTCCCAGACGTCCTACCTGTCCCGTATGACCCTAACGTCCCAGACGTCCTAGACGTCCTAGATGTCCCATATATACCTAACGTCCCAGACGTCCTAGATGTCCTATATGTCCCTAACGTCCCTGACGTCCCAGACGTCCTAGATGTCCCATATGTCCTTAACGTCCCAGACGTCTTAGATGTCCCATATGTCCCTAACGTTCCAGACGTCCCAGATGTCCTATATGTCCTTAAAGTCCAAGACGTCCCAGACGTCCTAGATGTCCCATATGTCCTTAACGTCCTAGACGTCCCAGATGTCTCATATGGCCCTAACGTCCCAGACGTCCTATATGTCCCATATGTCCTTAACGTGCCAGACGTCCCAGCCGTCCTAGATGTCCCATATGTCCCTAACGTCCCAGACGTCCCATATGCCCCATATGTCCCTAACGTCCCAACGTCCCAGATGTTTCATATGTCCCATATGTCCCTAATGTCTCAAGCGTCCCAGATGTCCCATATGTCCCATATGTCCCTAATGTCCCATTCGTCCAGAATGTACCATATGTCCTTAACGTCCCAGACGTCCCAGACGTCCTAGATGTCCCATATGTCCTTAACGTCCCAGACGTCCCAGATGTCTCATATGACCATAACGTCCCAGACGTCCCAGATGTTCCATATGTCCCTAACGTCGAAGACGTCCTAAATGTCCCATATGTCCCTAACGTTCGAGACGTCCCAGCTGTCCCGTATGTCCCTAACGTCCCGGACGTCCCAGACGTCCTAGTGTCCCATATCTCCCTAACGTCTTAGACGTCCTAGATGTCCTATATGTCCCTAACGTCCCAGACGTCCCAGACGTCCCATCTGTCCTTAACGTCTCAGGCGTCCCAGATGTCCCATCTGTCCTTAATGTCCCAGGCGTCCCAGCTGTCCCATATGTCCCATATGTCCTTAATGACCCAGGCGTCCTAAGTGACCCATATGTCCTTAACTTCCCAGACGTCCCAGACGTAATAGATGTCCCATATGTCCTTAACGTCCCAGACGTCCCAGATGTCCCATATGTCCCTAACGTCCCAGACGTCCCAGATGTCCCATATGTCCCATATGTCCCTAACGTCCCAGGCGTCTTAAAAGTCTCATATGTCCTTAACGTCCCAGACGTCCCAGATGTCTCATATGTCCCTAAGGTCCCAGACGTCCCAAATGTCACATACGTCCCATATGTCCCTAACGTCCCAGGTGTCCTAAATTTCCCATATGTTCTTAACGTCCCAGACGTCCCAGATGTCCAATCTGTCCCATATGTCCTTAACTTTCCAGACGTTCCAGACGTCCTAGATGTCCCATATGGCTTAACGTCCCAGACGTCCCAGATGTCCCATATGTCCCTAACGTCCCAGACGTCCCAGATGTCCCATATGTCCCATATGTCCTTAACGTCCCAGGCGTCCTAAATGTCCCATATGTCCTTAACGTCCCAGACGTGCCAGTTGTCCCAAATGTCCCTAACGTTTTAGACGTCCCAGATGTTCCATATGTCCCTAACGTCCCAGACGTCCTAATTGTCCCATATGTCCCTAACGTCTCAGACGTCCCAACTGTCCCGTATGTCCCTAACGTCCCAGACGTCTCAGACGTCCTAGATGTCCCATATGTCCTTAGCGTCCCAGACGTCCCAGATGTCCCATATGTCCCTAACGTCGCAGACGTCCCAGATGTCCCATATGTCCCATATGTCCCTAATGTCCCAAGCGTCCTATACGTCCCATATGTCCCTAACGTCCCAGACGTCCCAGACGTCCTAGATGTCCCATATGTCCTTAACGTCCCTAACGTCCCAGATGTCTCATATGTTCCTAACGTCCCAGACGTCAGAAACGTCCCATATGTCCCATATGTCGCTAATGTCCCAGGCGTCCCAGATGTCCCATATGTCCCATATGTCCGTAATATCCCAGGCGTCCTAAATATCCCATATGTCCTTAACGTCCCAGACGTCCGAGATGTCCCATATGTCCCTAACGCCCCAGACGTCTCAGATGTCTCATATGTCCCATAGGTCCCTAACGTCCCAGACGTCCTAAATGTCCTATATGTCTCTAACGTCCAAGACGTCCCAGCTGTCCCGTATGCCCCTAACGTCCCAGACGTCTCAGACGTCTTAGATGTCCCATATGTTTTTAACGTCCCAGACGTCCTAGATAGCTTATATGTCCCTAACGTCCCAGACGTCCCAGACGTCCCAGATGTCCCATATGTCCCATATGTCCCATATGTCCCATATGTCTTTAGTGTCCCAGGCGTCCCAGATGTCCCATATGTCCCTAACGTCCCAGACGTCCTAAATGTCCCATATGTTCCTAACGTCCCAGACGTCCTAACTGTCCCGTATGTCCCTAACGTCCCAGACGTCCCAGACGTCCTAGATGTCCTATATGTCCTTAACGTCCCAAACGTCCCAGATGTCCCAAATGTCCTTAACGTCCCAGACGTCCCAGATGTCCCATATGTCCCATATGTCCCTAATGTCCCAGGCGTCCTAAATGTCCCATATGTCTTTAACGTCCCAGACGTCCCAGACGTCCTAGATGTCCAATATGTCCTTAACGTCCCAGACGTCCCAGATGTCTCATATGACCATAACGTCCCAGACGTCCTAGATGTCCCATATGTCCTTAACGTCCCAGACGTCCCAGCCGTCCTAGATGTCCCATATGTCCTTAACGTCCCAGACGTCCCAGATGTCCTATATGTCCCTAACGTCCCAACGTCCCAGATGTTTCATATGTCCCATATGTCCCTAATGTCTCAGGCGTCCCAGATGTCTCATATGTCTCATATGTCCCTAATGTCTCATTCGTCCTAAATGTACCATATGTCCTTAACGTCCCAGACGTCCCAGACGTCCTAGATGTCCCATATGTCCTTAACGTCCCAGACGTCCCAGATGTCTCATATGTCCCTAACGTCCCAGACGTCCCAGTTATCCCGTAAGTCCCTAACGTCCCAGACGTCCCAGACGTCCTAGATGTCCCAAATGTCCCTAACGTCCCAGATCGTCCTAGATGTCCCGTATGTCCGTAACGTCCCAGACGTCTCAGATGTCCCATATGTCCCATATGTCCCTAAGGTCCCAGGCGTCCTAAATGTCCCATATGTCCTTAACGTCCCAGACGTCCCAGACGTCCTAGATGTCCCATATGTCCTTAACGTCCCAGACGTCCCAGATGTCCCATATGTCCCTAACGTCCCAGACGTCCCAGATGTCCCATATGTCCTATATGTCCCTAATGTCCCAGGCGGCTTAGATGTCCCATATGTCTTATATGTCCCTAATGGCCCAGGCGTCCTAAATGTCCCATATGTCCTTAACATCCTAGATATCCCGGATGTCCCATATGTCCCTAATGTCCCAGACGTCCCAGATGTCCCATATGTCCCATATGTCCCAAATGTCCCAGGCGTCCTAGATGTTCCATATGTCCCTAACGTCCCAGACGTCCCAGACGTCCTAGATGTCCCATATGTCCTTAACGTCCCAGACGTCTCAGATGTCCCATATGTCTCTAACGTCCTAGACGTCCCAGATGTCTTATATGTCCTTAACGTCCCAGACGTCCCAGACGTCCCAGATGTCCCATATGTACTTAACGTCCTAGACGTCCCAGATGTCGCATATGTCCCTAACGTCACAGACGTCCCAGCCGTCCTAGATGTCCCATATGTCCTTAACGTCCCAGACGTCCCAGATGTCCCACATGTCCCTAACGTCCCAACGTCCCATATGTTTCATATGTCCCATATGTCCCTAATGTCTCAGGCGTCCCAGATGTCCCATATGTCATTAACGTCCCAGACGTCCCAGCCGTCCTAGATGTCCCACATGTCCTTAACGTCCCAGACGTCCCAGATGTCCCACATGTTCCTAACGTCCCAACGTCCCAGATGTTTCATATGTTCCATATGTCCCTAACGTCCCAGACGTCCCAGATGTCCCATATGTTTCATATGTCCCTAATGTCCCAGGCGTCCTAAGTGTTCCATATGTCCCTAACGTCCCAGACGTCCTAAATGTCCCATATGTCCCTAACGTCCCAGACGTCCCAGTTGTCCCGTATGTCCCTAACGTCCCAGACGTCCCAGACGTCCTAGATGTCCCATATGTCCCTAACGTCCCAGACGTTCCAGATGTCCCATATGTCCCTAACGTCCCAGACGTCCCAGATGTCCCATATGTCCCATATGTCCCTAATGTCCCAGACGTACCAGATGTCCCATATAACCCTAACGTCCCAGACGTCCCAGATGTCCCATATGTCCCTAAGATCCTAGACGTCCTAGATGTCCCATACGTACTTAACGTCCCAGACGTCCCAGATGTCCCGTATATCCCATATGTCTTTAACGTCCCAGGCGTTCCAGATGTCCCATATGTGTCATATGTCCCTAATGTCTCAGGCGTCCTAAATGTCCCATATGTTCTTAACGTCCTAGACGTCCCAGACGTCCTAGATGTCCCACATGTCCTTAACGTCCCAGACGTCCCAGATGTCCCACATGTCTCTAACGTCCCAGACGTCCCAGATGTCCCATATGTCCCATATGTCCCTAATGTCCCATGCGTCCTAGATGTTCCATATGTCCCTAACGTCCCAGACGTCCTAAAAGTCCCATATGTCCTTAACGTCCCAGACCTCCCAGCTGTCCCGTATGTCCCTAACGTCCCAGACGTCCCAGACGTCCCATATGTCCCATATGTCCCTAATGTCCCAGGCGTCCTGGACGTCCCAGACGTCCCAGACGTCTTAGATGTCCCATATGTCCCTAACGTCCCAGACGTCCTAGATGTCCTATATGTCCCTAACGTCCCAGACGTCCCAGATGTCCCATATGTCCCATATGTCCCTATTCTCCTAGGCGTCCCAGTTGGCCCAGATGTCCCATATGTCCCTAACGTCCCAGACGTCCCAGATGTCGTAGATGTCCCAAATGTCCCTAACGTCCCAGACGTCCTAGATGTCCTATATGTCCCTAACGTCCCAGACGTCCCAGATGTCCCATATGTCCCATATGTCCCTAATGTCCCATATGTCCCATATGTCCCTAATGTCCCAGGCGTCCTAAATGTCCCATATGTCTTTAACGTCCCAGACGTTCTAGATGTAGCATATGTCCTTAACGTCCCAGACGTCCGAGATGTCCCATATGTCCCATATGTCCCTAATGTCCCAGGTGCACTAAATGTCCCAAATATCCTTAATGCCCCAAACGTCCTAGATGTCCTAGATGTCCCATGTGTCCTTAACGTCCCAGAATTCCCAGATGTCCCATATGTCCCTAACGTCCCCGACTTCCCAGATGCCCCATATATCCCATATGTCCCTAATGTCCCAGGCGTTCTAAATGTCCCATATGTCCTTAACGTCCTAGACGTCCCAGATGTCCCATATGTCCCTAACGTCCCAGACGTCCCAGATGTCCCATATGTCCTATATGTCCCTAATGTCCCAAGAGTCCTAGATGTTCTATATGTCCCTAACGTCCCAAACGTCCTAAATGTCCCATATGTCCCTAACGTCCCAGACGTACCAGTTATCCCGTAAGTCCCTAACGTCCCAGACGTCCCAGACGTCTTAGATGTCCCAAATGTCCCTAACGTCCCAGATCGTCCTAGATGTCCCGTATGTCCGTAACGTCCCAGACGTCTCAGATGTCCCATATGTCCCATATGTCCCTAAGGTCCCAGGCGTCCTAAATGTCCCATATGTCCTTAACGTCCCAGACGTCCCAGACGTCCTAGATGTCCCATATGTCCTTAACGTCCCAGACGTCCCAGATGTCCCATATGTCCCTAACGTCCCAGACGTCCCAGATGTCCCATATGTCCTATATGTCCCTAATGTCCCAGGCGGCTTAGATGTCCCATATGTCTTATATGTCTCTAATGGCCCAGGCGTCCTAAATGTCCCATATGTCCTTAACATCCTAGATATCCCGGATGTCCCATATGTCCCTAATGTCCCAGACGTCCCAGATGTCCCATATGTCCCATATGTCCCAAATGTCCCAGGCGTCCTAGATGTTCCATATGTCCCTAACGTCCCAGACGTCCTAGATGTCCTATATGTCCCTAACGTCCCAGACGTCCCAGACGTCCTAGATGTCCCATATGTCCTTAACGTCCCAGACGTCTCAGATGTCCCATATGTCTCTAACGTCCTAGACGTCCCAGATGTCTTATATGTCCTTAACGTCCCAGATCTCCCAGACGTCCCAGATGTCCCATATGTACTTAACGTCCTAGACGTCCCAGATGTCTCATATGTCCCTAACGTCACAGACGTCCCAGCCGTCCTAGATGTCCCATATGTCCTTAACGTTCCAGACGTCCCAGATGTCCCACATGTCCCTAACGTCCCAACGTCCCATATGTTTCATATGTCCCATATGTCCCTAATGTCTCAGGCGTCCCAGATGTCCCATATGTCATTAACGTCCCAGACGTCCCAGCCGTCCTAGATGTCCCATATGTCCTTAACGTCCCAGACGTCCCAGATGTCCCACATGTCCCTAACGTCCCAACGTCCCAGATGTTTCATATGTCCCATATGTCCCTAATGTCTCAGGCGTCCCAGATGTCCCATATGTCCCATATGTCCCTAATGTCCCATTCGTCCTAAATGTACCATATGTCCTTAACGTCCCAGACGTCCCAGACGTCCCAGATGTCCCATATGTCCTTAACGTCCCAGACGTCCCAGATGTCCCATATGTCCCATATGTCTCTAATGTCCCAGGCCTCCTAGATGTTCCATATGTCCCTAACGTCCAAGACGTCCTAAATGTCACATATGTCCCTAACGTTCCAGACGTCTCAGCTGTCCCGTATGTCCCTAACGTCCCGGACGTCCCAGACGTCGTAGTGTCCCATATGTCCCTAACGTCTTTGACGTCCTAGATGTCCTATATGTCCCTAGCGTCCCAGACGTCCCAGACGTCCCATCTGTCCTTAATGTCCCAGCCGTCCCAGATGTCCCATCTGTCCTTAATGTCCCAGGCGTCCCAGATGTCCCAGATGTCCTTAATGACCGAGGCGTCCCAAGTGTCCCATATGTTTTTAACTTCCCAGACGTCCCAGACGTCCCAGATGTCCCATATGTCCCTAATGTCCCAGACGTCCCAGATGTCCCATATGTCTAATATGTCCCTAACGTCCCAGGCGTCCTAAATGTCCCATATGTCCTTAACGTCCCAGACGTCCCAGATGCCCCATATGTCCCATATGTCCCTAACGTCCCAGGCGTCCTAAATGTCCCATATGTCCTTAACGTCCCAGACGTCCCAGATGTCCCATCTGTCCTTAATGTCCCAGGCGTCCCAGATGTCCCACATGTCCCATATGTCCTTAACCCGGCGGTACACGGGTGAAACTGCCGAACACTAGTGCACAAACACGGTCGAAATGACCGTGTGTATTTTGTCGCTCAAAAACGTTTGCTTTCAAATATGATGACCTTAAGTCATTCAAATATCAATTTTTAGGATTGAAATAATAGTAATACCAAGTTACCACAAAAATGTAATGACAAGTAAACATTTAAAAAAGCTAAGTATAAAAAACCTAAACAACTATTTCTACACAAGAAACTTCGGGATATAAGAAAAAAAAATTGATTTTCAAAAGAATACCACAAAAATTGTAACATTTAATGCATTGTGAATAGAAATTATTCAATATATTCATAATTTGTGCCCTCCGCACAGTTGGTATACAAAACATTCGTGTGTTCCTAGTGCCTAGTGCTACGTACACAATTGCATGAACCCGGTCGAATCAACCGTGCTCCGTCACTTTGTAAGTAATGAGCCAACTTTGTACAAACAATCAAACCGAAAAAAAAACTTATGCTATCAGTCGTGCCAACCAACGATCAAGGGAGGTATACCTAAAATATTAGACATTGTTTACATTTGATTTTTTTTAACAATAAGGCAAAAACTAAAAACCCGGTCATTTTGACCGTGACCCGTGCACTGCCGGGTTAATGACCCAGGCGTCCTAAGTGTCCCATATGTCCTTAACTTCCCAGACGTCCCAGACGTCCTAGATGTCCCATATGTCCCTAACGTCCCAGACGTCCCAGACGTCCTAGATGTCCCATATGTCCCTAACGTCCCAGATTGTCCTAGATGTACCATATGTCCGTAACGTCCCAGACGTCTCAGATGTCCCATATGTCCCATATGTCCCTAAGGTCCCAGGCGTTCTAAATGTCCCGTATGTCCTTAACGTCCCAAACGTCCCAGACGTCCTAGATGTCCCATATGTCCTTAACGTCCCAGACGTCCCAGATGTCCCATATGTCCCTAACGTCCCAGACGTCCCAGATGTCCCATATGTCCTATATGTCCCTAATGTCCCACGCGTCCCAGATGTCCCATATGTCTTATATGTCCCTAATATCCCAGACGTCCTAAATGTCCCATATGTCCTTAACGTCCCAGACGTCCCAGAGGTACTAGATGATCCATATGTCCTTAACATCCTAGATATCCCGGATGTCCCATATGTCCCTAACGTCCCAGAAGTCCCAGATGTCCCATATGTCCCATATGTCCCTACTGTCCCAGGCGTCCTAGATGCTCCATATGTCCCTAACGTCCCAGACGTCCTAGATGTCCCATATGTCTTTAACGTCCTAGATATCCCGGATGTCCCATATGTCCCTAACGTCCCAGACGTCCCAGATGTCCCATATGTCCCATACGTCCCTAACTTCCCAGATCTTCCTAGATGTCCCATATGTCCGTAACGTCCCAGACGTCTCAGATGTCCCATATGTCCCATATGTCAATAAGGTCCCAGGCGTCCTACATGTCCCATATGTCCTTAACGTCCCAGACGTCCCAGACGTCCTAGATGTCCCATATGTCCTTAACGTCCCAGACGTCCCAGATGTCCCGTATGTCCCTAACGTCCCAGACGTCTCAGATGTCCCATATGTCCTATATGTCCCTAATGTCCCAGGCGTCCCAGATGTCCCATATGTCTTATATGTCCCTAACGTCCCAGGCGTCCTAAAAGTCCCATATGTCCTTAACGTCCCAGACGTCCCAGACGTCCTAGATGTCCCATATGTCCTTAGCGTCCTAGATATCCCGGATGTCGCATATGTCCCTAACGTCCCAGACGTCCCAGATGGCCCATATGTCCCATATGTCCTTAATGTCCCAGACGTCCTACCTGTCCCGTATGACCCTAACGTCCCAGACGTCCTAGACGTCCTAGATGTCCCATATATACCTAACGTCCCAGACGTCCTAGATGTCCTATATGTCCCTAACGTCCCTGACGTCCCAGACGTCCTAGATGTCCCATATGTCCTTAACGTCCCAGACGTCTTAGATGTCCCATATGTCCCTAACGTTCCAGACGTCCCAGATGTCCTATATGTCCTTAAAGTCCAAGACGTCCCAGACGTCCTAGATGTCCCATATGTCCTTAACGTCCTAGACGTCCCAGATGTCTCATATGGCCCTAACGTCCCAGACGTCCTATATGTCCCATATGTCCTTAACGTGCCAGACGTCCCAGTCGTCCTAGATGTCCCATATGTCCCTAACGTCCCAGACGTCCCATATGCCCCATATGTCCCTAACGTCCCAACGTCCCAGATGTTTCATATGTCCCATATGTCCCTAATGTCTCAAGCGTCCCAGATGTCCCATATGTCCCATATGTCCCTAATGTCCCATTCGTCCAGAATGTACCATATGTCCTTAACGTCCCAGACGTCCCAGACGTCCTAGATGTCCCATATGTCCTTAACGTCCCAGACGTCCCAGATGTCTCATATGACCATAACGTCCCAGACGTCCCAGATGTTCCATATGTCCCTAACGTCGAAGACGTCCTAAATGTCCCATATGTCCCTAACGTTCGAGACGTCCCAGCTGTCCCGTATGTCCCTAACGTCCCGGACGTCCCAGACGTCCTAGTGTCCCATATCTCCCTAACGTCTTAGACGTCCTAGATGTCCTATATGTCCCTAACGTCCCAGACGTCCCAGACGTCCCATCTGTCCTTAACGTCTCAGGCGTCCCAGCTGTCCCATATGTCCCATATGTCCTTAATGACCCAGGCGTCCTAAGTGACCCATATGTCCTTAACTTCCCAGACGTCCCAGACGTAATAGATGTCCCATATGTCCTTAACGTCCCAGACGTCCCAGATGTCCCATATGTCCCTAACGTCCCAGACGTCCCAGATGTCCCATATGTCCCATATGTCCCTAACGTCCCAGGCGTCTTAAAAGTCTCATATGTCCTTAACGTCCCAGACGTCCCAGATGTCTCATATGTCCCTAAGGTCCCAGACGTCCCAAATGTCACATACGTCCCATATGTCCCTAACGTCCCAGGTGTCCTAAATTTCCCATATGTTCTTAACGTCCCAGACGTCCCAGATGTCCAATCTGTCCCATATGTCCTTAACTTTCCAGACGTTCCAGACGTCCTAGATGTCCCATATGGCTTAACGTCCCAGACGTCCCAGATGTCCCATATGTCCCTAACGTCCCAGACGTCCCAGATGTCCCATATGTCCCATATGTCCTTAACGTCCCAGGCGTCCTAAATGTCCCATATGTCCTTAACGTCCCAGACGTGCCAGTTGTCCCAAATGTCCCTAACGTCTTAGACGTCCCAGATGTTCCATATGTCCCTAACGTCCCAGACGTCCTAATTGTCCCATATGTCCCTAACGTCTCAGACGTCCCAACTGTCCCGTATGTCCCTAACGTCCCAGACGTCTCAGACGTCCTAGATGTCCCATATGTCCTTAGCGTCCCAGACGTCCCAGATGTCCCATATGTCCCTAACGTCGCAGACGTCCCAGATGTCCCATATGTCACATATGTCCCTAATGTCCCAAGCGTCCTATACGTCCCATATGTCCCTAACGTCCCAGACGTCCCAGACGTCCTAGATGTCCCATATGTCCTTAACGTCCCTAACGTCCCAGATGTCTCATATGTTCCTAACGTCCCAGACGTCAGAAACGTCCCATATGTCCCATATGTCGCTAATGTCCCAGGCGTCCCAGATGTCCCATATGTCCCATATGTCCGTAATATCCCAGGCGTCCTAAATGTCCCATATGTCCTTAACGTCCCAGACGTCCGAGATGTCCCATATGTCCCTAACGCCCCAGACGTCTCAGATGTCTCATATGTCCCATAGGTCCCTAATGTCCCATTCGTCCAGAATGTACCATATGTCCTTAACGTCCCAGACGTCCCAGACGTCCTAGATGTCCCATATGTCCTTAACGTCCCAGACGTCCCAGATGTCTCATATGACCATAACGTCCCAGACGTCCCAGATGTTCCATATGTCCCTAACGTCGAAGACGTCCTAAATGTCCCATATGTCCCTAACGTTCGAGACGTCCCAGCTGTCCCGTATGTCCCTAACGTCCCGGACGTCCCAGACGTCCTAGTGTCCCATATCTCCCTAACGTCTTAGACGTCCTAGATGTCCTATATGTCCCTAACGTCCCAGACGTCCCAGACGTCCCATCTGTCCTTAACGTCTCAGGCGTCCCAGATGTCCCATCTGTCCTTAATGTCCCAGGCGTCCCAGCTGTCCCATATGTCCCATATGTCCTTAATGACCCAGGCGTCCTAAGTGACCCATATGTCCTTAACTTCCCAGACGTCCCAGACGTAATAGATGTCCCATATGTCCTTAACGTCCCAGACGTCCCAGATGTCCCATATGTCCCTAACGTCCCAGACGTCCCAGATGTCCCATATGTCCCATATGTCCCTAACGTCCCAGGCGTCTTAAAAGTCTCATATGTCCTTAACGTCCCAGACGTTCCAGATGTCTCATATGTCCCTAAGGTCCCAGACGTCCCAAATGTCACATACGTCCCATATGTCCCTAACGTCCCAGGTGTCCTAAATTTCCCATATGTTCTTAACGTCCCAGACGTCCCAGATGTCCAATCTGTCCCATATGTCCTTAACTTTCCAGACGTTCCAGACGTCCTAGATGTCCCATATGGCTTAACGTCCCAGACGTCCCAGATGTCCCATATGTCCCTAACGTCCCAGACGTCCCAGATGTCCCATATGTCCCATATGTCCTTAACGTCCCAGGCGTCCTAAATGTCCCATATGTCCTTAATGTCCCAGACGTGCCAGTTGTCCCAAATGTCCCTAACGTCTTAGACGTCCCAGATGTTCCATATGTCCCTAACGTCCCAGACGTCCTAATTGTCCCATATGTCCCTAACGTCTCAGACGTCCCAACTGTCCCGTATGTCCCTAACGTCCCAGACGTCTCAGACGTCCTAGATGTCCCATATGTCCTTAGCGTCCCAGACGTCCCAGATGTCCCATATGTCCCTAACGTCGCAGACGTCCCAGATGTCCCATATGTCCCATATGTCCCTAATGTCCCAAGCGTCCTATACGTCCCATATGTCCCTAACGTCCCAGACGTCCCAGACGTCCTAGATGTCCCATATGTCCTTAACGTCCCTAACGCCCCAGATGTCTCATATGTTCCTAACGTCCCAGACGTCAGAAACGTCCCATATGTCCCATATGTCGCTAATGTCCCAGGCGTCCCAGATGTCCCATATGTCCCATATGTCCGTAATATCCCAGGCGTCCTAAATGTCCCATATGTCCTTAACGTCCCAGACGTCCGAGATGTCCCATATGTCCCTAACGCCCCAGACGTCTCAGATGTCTCATATGTCCCATAGGTCCCTAACGTCCCAGACGTCCTAAATGTCCTATATGTCTCTAACGTCCAAGACGTCCCAGCTGTCCCGTATGCCCCTAACGTCCCAGACGTCTCAGACGTCTTAGATGTCCCATATGTTTTTAACGTCCCAGACGTCCTAGATAGCTTATATGTCCCTAACGTCCCAGACGTCCCAGACGTCCCAGATGTCCCATATGTCCCATATGTCCCATATGTCCCATATGTCTTTAGTGTCCCAGGCGTCCCAGATGTCCCATATGTCCCTAACGTCCCAGACGTCCTAAATGTCCCATATGTTCCTAACGTCCCAGACGTCCTAACTGTCCCGTATGTCCCTAACGTCCCAGACGTCCCAGACGTCCTAGATGTCCTATATGTCCTTAACGTCCCAAACGTCCCAGATGTCCCAAATGTCCTTAACGTCCCAGACGTCCCAGATGTCCCATATGTCCCATATGTCCCTAATGTCCCAGGCGTCCAAAATGTCCCATATGTCTTTAACGTCCCAGACGTCCCAGACGTCCTAGATGTCCAATATGTCCTTAACGTCCCAGACGTCCCAGATGTCTCATATGACCATAACGTCCCAGACGTCCTAGATGTCCCATATGTCCTTAACGTCCCAGACGTCCCAGCCGTCCTAGATGTCCCATATGTCCTTAACGTCCCAGACGTCCCAGATGTCCTATATGTCCCTAACGTCCCAACGTCCCAGACGTTTCATATGTCCCATATGTCCCTAATGTCTCAGGCGTCCCAGATGTCTCATATGTCTCATATGTCCCTAATGTCTCATTCGTCCTAAATGTACCATATGTCCTTAACGTCCCAGACGTCCCAGACGTCCTAGATGTCCCATATGTCCTTAACGTCCCAGACGTCCCAGATGTCTCATATGACCATAACGTCCCAGACGTCCCAGATGTCCCATATGTCCCATATGTCCCTAATGTCCCAGGCCTCCTAGATGTTCCATATTTCCCTAACGTCCAAGACGTCCTAAATGTCCCATATGTCCCAAACGTTCCAGACGTCTCAGCTGTCCCTCATGTCCCTAACATCCCGGACGTCCCAGACGTTTTAGTGTCCCATATGTCCTTAACGTCCCAGACGTCCCAGATGTCTCATATGACCATAACGTCCCAGACGTCCCAGATGTCCCATATGTCCCATATGTCCCTAATGTCCCAGGCCTCCTAGATGTTCCATATTTCCCTAACGTCCAAGACGTCCTAAATGTCCCATATGTCCCAAACGTTCCAGACGTCTCAGCTGTCCCTCATGTTCCTAGCGTCCCAGACGTCCCAGACGTCCCATCTGTCCTTAATGTCCCAGGCGTCCCAGATGTCCCATCTGTCCTTAATGTCCCAGGCGTCCCAGATGTCCCATATGTCCTTAATGACCCAGGCGTCCTAAGTGTCCCATATGTCCTTAACGTCCCAGACGTCCCAGATGTCCCATATGTCCCTAACGTCCCAGACGTCCCAGATGTCCCATATGTCCCATATGTCCCTAACGTCTCAGGCGTCCTAAATGTCCGATATGTCTTTAACGTCCCAGACGTCCCAGATGTCCCATATGTCCCTAACGTCCCAGACGTCCCAGATGTCCCATATGTCCCATATGTCCCTAACGTCCCAGGCGTCCTAAATGTCCCATATGTCCTTAACGTCCAGACGTCCCAGATGTCCCATCTGTCCTTAATGTCCCAGGCGTCCCAGATGCCCCATATGTCCCATATGTCCTTAATGACCCAGGCGTCCTAAGTGTCCCATATGTCCTTAACTTCCCAGACGTCCCAGACGTCCTAGATGTCCCATATGTTCCTAACGTCCCAGACGTCCCAGACGTCCTAGATGTATCATATGTCCCTAACGTCCCAGGTCGTCCTAGATGTTTCATATGTCCGTAACGTCCCAGACGTCTCAGATGTCCCATATGTCCCATATGTCCCTAAGGCCACAGGCGTCTTAAATGTCCCATATGTTTTTAACGTCCCAGACGTCCCAGACGTCCTAGATGTCCCATATGTCCTTAACGTCCCAGACGTCCCAGATGTCCCATATGTCCCTAACGTTCCAGACGTCCCAGATGCCCCATATGTCCCATATGTCCCTAACGTCCCAGGCGTCCTAAATGTCCCATATGTTCTTAACGTCCCAGACGTCCCAGATGTCCCATCTGTCCTTAATGTCCCAGGCGTCCCAGATGTCCCATATGTCCCATATGTCCTTAATGTTCCAGGCATCCTAAGTGTCCCATATGTCCTTAACTTCCCAGACGTCCTAGATGTCCCATATGTCCCTAACGTCCCAGACGTCCCAGACGTCCTAGATGTCCCATATGTCCCTAACGTCCCAGATCGTCCTAGATGTACCATATATCCGTAACGTCCCAGACGTCTCAGATGTCCCATATGTCCCATATGTCCCTAATGTCCCAGGCGTCCTAAATGTCCCGTATGTCCTTAACGTCCCAGACGTCCCAGACGTCCTAGATGTCCCATATGTCCTTAACGTCCCAGACGTCCCAGATGTCCCATATGTCCTTAACGTCTCAGACGTCCCAGATGTCCCATATGTCCTATATGTCCCTAATGTCCCAGGCGTCCCAGATGTCCCATATTTCTTATATGTCCCTAATGTCCCAGGCGTCCTAAATGTCCCATATGTCCTTAACGTCCCAGACGTCCCAGAGGTCCTAGATGTTCCATATGTCCTTAACATCCTAGATATCCCGGATGTCCCATATGTCCCTAACGTCCCAGAAATCCCAGATGTCCCATATGTCCCATATGTCCCTAATGTCCCAAGCGTCCTAGATGTTCCATATGTCCCTAACGTCCCAAAGGTCCTAATTGTCCCATATGTCCCTAACGTCTCAGACGTCTCAGACGTCCTAGATGTCCCATATGTCCTTAGCGTCCCAGACGGCCCAGATGTCCCATATGTCCCTAACGTCGCAGACGTCCCAGATGTCCCATATGTCCCATATGTCCCTAATGTCCCAAGCGTCCTATATGTCCCATATGTCCCTAACGTTCCAGACGTCCCAGACGTCCTAGATGTCCCATATGTCCTTAACGTCCCTAACGTCCCAGATGTCCCATATGTCCTATATGTCCCTAATGTCCCATTCGTCCTAAATGTACCATAAGTCCTTAACGTCCAGACGTCCCAGACGTCCTAGATGTCCCATATGTCCTTAACGTCCCAGACGTCCCAGATGTCTCATATGACCATAACGTCCCAGACGTCCCAGATGTCCCATATGTCCCATATGTCCCTAATGTGCCAGGCCTCCTAGATGTTCCATATTTCCCTAACGTCCAAAACGTCCTAAATGTCCCATATGTCCCAAACGTTCCAGACGTCTCAGCTGTCCCTTATGTCCCTAACATCCCGGACGTCCCAGACGTCCTAGTGTCCCATATGTCCCTAACGTCTTAGACGTCCTAGATGTCCTATATGTCCCTAGCGTCCCAGACGTTCCAGACGTCCCATCTGTCCTTAATGTCCCAGGCGTCCCAGATGTCCCATCTGTCCTTAATGTCCCAGGCGTCCCAGATGTCCCATATGTCCTTAATGACCCAGGCGTCCTAAGTGTCCCATATGTCCTTAACGTCCCAGACGTCCCAGATGTCCCATATGTCCCTAACGTCCCAGAGGTCCCAGATGTCCCATATGTCCCATATGTCCCTAACGTCTCAGGCGTCCTAAATGTCCGATATGTCCTTAACGTCCCAGACGTCCCAGATGTCCCATATGTCCCTAACGTCCCAGACGTCCCAGATGTCCCATATGTCCCATATGTCCCTAACGTCCCAGGCGTCCTAAATGTCCCATATGTCCTTAACGTCCCAGACGTCCCAGATGTCCCATCTGTCCTTAATGTCCCAGGCGTCCCAGATGCCCCATATGTCCCATATGTCCTTAATGACCCAGGCGTCCTAAGTGTCTCATATGTCCTTAACTTCCCAGACGTCCCAGACGTCCTAGATGTCCCATATGTCCCTAACGTCCCAGACGTCCCAGACGTCCTAGATGTCCCATATGTCCCTAACGTCCCAGGTCGTCCTAGATGTTTCATATGTCCGTAACGTCCCAGACGACTCAGATGTCCCATATGTCCCATATGTCCCTAAGGCCCCAGGCGTCCTAAATGTCCCATATGTCCTTAACGTCCCAGACGTCCCAGACGTCCTAGATGTCCCATATGTCCTTAACGTCCCAGACGTCCCAGATGTCCCATCTGTCCTTAATGTCCCAGGCGTCCCAGATGTCCTATATGTCCCATATGTCCTTAATGACCCAGGCGTCCTAAGTGTCCCATATGTCCTTAACTTCCCAGACGTCCCAGACGTCCTAGATGTCCCATATGTCCCTAACGTCTCAGACGTCCCAGACGTCCTAGATGTCCCATATGTCCCTAACGTCCCAGATCGTCCTAGATGTACCATATGTCCGTAACGTCCCAGACGTCTAATATGTCCCATATGTCCCATATCTCCCTAAGGTCCCAGGCGTCCTAAATGTCCCGTATGTCCTTAACGTCCCAGACGTCCCAGACGTCCTAGATGTCCCATATGTCCTTAACGTCCCAGACGTCCCAGATGTCCCATATGCCTTTAACGCGTCAGACGTCCCAGATGTCCCATATGTCCTATATGTCCCTAATGTCCCAGGCGTCCCAGATGTCCCATATGTCTTATATGTCCCTTATGTCCCAGCGGTCCTAAATGTCCCATATGTCCTTAACGTCCCAGACGTCCCAGAGGTCCTAGATGTTCCATATGTCCTTAACATCCTAGATATCCCGGATGTCCCATATGTCCCTAACGTCCCAGAAGTCCCAGAAGTCCCATATGTCCCATATGTCCCTAATGTCCCAGGCGTCCTAGATGTTCCATATGTCCCTAACGTCCCAGACGTCCTTGATGTCCCATATGTCTTTAACGTCCTAGATATCCCGGATGTCCGATATGTCCCTAACGTCCCAGACGTCCCAGATGTCCCATATGCCTCATACGTCCCTAATTTCCCAGATCGTCCTAGATGTCCCATATGTCAGTAACGTCCCAGACGTCTCAGATGTCCCATATGTCCCATATGTCAATAAGGTCCCAGGCGTCCTACATGTCCCATATGTCCTTAACGTCCCAGACGTCCCAGACGTCCTAGATGTCCCATATGTCCTTAACGTCCCAGACGTCCCAGATGTCCCGTATGTCCCTAACGTCCCAGACGTCTCAGATGTCCCATATGTCCTATATGTCCCTAATGTCCCAGGCGTCCCAGATGTCCCATATGTCTTATATGTCCCTAACGTCCCAGGCGTCCTAAAAGTCCCATATGTCCTTAACGTCCCAGACGTCCCAGACGTCCTAGATGTCCCATATGTCCTTAGCGTCCTAGATATCCCGGATGTCCCATATGTCCCTAACGTCCAAGACGTCCCAGATGTCCCATATGTCCCATATGTCCCTAATGTCCCAGACGTCTCAGCTGTCCCTTATGTCCCTAACATCCCAGACGTCCCAGACGTCCTAGTGTCCCATATGTCCCTAACGTCTTAGACGTCCTAGATGTCCTATATGTCCCTAGCGTCCCAGACGTTCCAGACGTCCCATCTGTCCTTAATGTCCCAGGCGTCCCAGATGTCCCATATGTCCTTAATGACCCAGGCGTCCTAAGTGTCCCATATGTCCTTAACGTCCCAGACGTCCCAGATGTCCCATATGTCCCTAACGTCCCAGAGGTCCCAGATGTCCCATATGTCCCATATGTCCCTAACGTCTCAGGCGTCCTAAATGTCCGATATGTCCTTAACGTCCCAGACGTCCCAGATGTCCCATATGTCCCTAACGTCCCAGACGTCCCAGATGTCCCATATGTCCTATATGTCCCTAACGTCCCAGGCGTCCTAAATGTCCCATATGTCCTTAACGTCCCAGACGTCCCAGATGTCCCATCTGTCCTTAATGTCCCAGGCGTCCCAGATGCCCCATATGTCCCATATGTCCTTAATGACCCAGGCGTCCTAAGTGTCCCATATGTCCTTAACTTCCCAGACGTCCCAGACGTCCTAGATGTCCCATATGTCCCTAACGTCCCAGACGTCCCAGACGTCCTAGATGTCCCATATGTCCCTAACGTCCCAGGTCGTCCTAGATGTTTCATATGTCCATAACGTCCCAGACGACTCAGATGTCCCATATGTCCCATATGTCCCTAAGGCCCCAGGCGTCCTAAATGTCCCATATGTCCTTAACGTCCCAGACGTCCCAGACGTCCTAGATGTCCCATATGTCCTTAACGTCCCAGACGTCCCAGATGTCCCATATGTCCCTAACGTCCCAGACGTCCCAGATGCCCCATATGTCCTATATGTCCCTAACGTCCCAGGCGTCCTAAATGTCCCATATGTCCTTAACGTCCCAGACTTCCCAGATGTCCCATCTGTCCTTAATGTCCCAGGCGTCCCAGATGTCCTATATGTCCCATATGTCCTTAATGACCCAGGCGTCCTAAGTGTCCCATATGTCCTTAACTTCCCAGACGTCCCAGACGTCCTAGATGTCCCATATGTCCCTAACGTCTCAGACGTCCCAGACGTCCTAGATGTCCCATATGTCCCTAACGTCCCAGATCGTCCTAGATGTACCATATGTCCGTAACGTCCCAGACGTCTAATATGTCCCATATGTCCCATATGTCCCTAAGGTCCCAGGCGTCCTAAATGTCCCGTATGTCCTTAACGTCCCAGACGTCCCAGACGTCCTAGATGTCCCATATGTCCTTAACGTCCCAGACGTCCCAGATGTCCCATATGTCCTTAACGCGTCAGACGTCCCAGATGTCCCATATGTCCTATATGTCCCTAATGTCCCAGGCGTCCCAGATGTCCCATATGTCTTATATGTCCCTAATGTCCCAGCGGTCCTAAATGTCCCATATGTCCTTAACGTCCCAGACGTCCCAGAGGTCCTAGATGTTCCATATGTCCTTAACATCCTAGATATCCCGGATGTCCCATATGTCCCTAACGTCCCAGAAGTCCCAGATGTCCCAAATGTCCCATATGTCCCTAATGTCCCAGGCGTCCTAGATGTTCCATATGTCCCTAACGTCCCAGACGTCCTAGATGTCCCATATGTCTTTAACGTCCTAGATATCCCGGATGTCCGATATGTCCCTAACGTCCCAGACGTCCCAGATGTCCCATATGCCTCATACGTCCCTAATTTTCCAGATCGTCCTAGATGTCCCATATGTCAGTAACGTCCCTGACGTCTCAGATGTCCCATATGTCCCATATGTCAATAAGGTCCCAGGCGTCCTACATGTCCCATATGTCCTTAACGTCTCAGACGTCCCAGACGTCCTAGATGTCCCATATGTCCTTAACGTCCCAGACGTCCCAGATGTCCCGTATGTCCCTAACGTCCCAGACGTCTCAGATGTCCCATATGTCCTATATGTCCCTAATGTCCCAGGCGTCCCAGATGTCCCATATGTCTTATATGTCCCTAACGTCCCAGGCGTCCTAAAAGTCCCATATGTCCTTAACGTCCCACACGTCCCAGACGTCCTAGATGTTCCATATGTCCTTAGCGTCCTAGATATCCCGGATGTCCCATATGTCCCTAACGTCCCCGACGTCCCAGATGTCCCATATGTCCCATATGTCCCTAATGTCCCAGACGTCCCAGCTGTCCCGTATGACCCTAACGTCCCAGACGTCCTAGACGTCCTAGATGTCCCATATGTCCATAACGTCCCAGACGTCCTATATGTCCCTAACACCCCAGACGTTCCAGACGTCCTAGATGTCCCATATGTCCTTAACGTCCCAGACGTCTTAGATGTCCCATATGTCCCTAACGTCCCAGACGTCCCAGATGTCCTATATGTCCTTAAAGTCCCAGACGTCCCAGAGGTCCTAGATGTCCCATATGTCCTTAACGTCCTAGACGTCCCAGATGTCTCATATGGCCCTAACGTCCCAGACGTCCTATATGTCCCATATGTCCTTAACGTCCCAGACGTCCCAGCCGTCCTAGATGTCCCATATGTCCTTAACGTCCCAGACGTCCCAGATGTCTCATATGACCATAACGTCCCAGACGTCCCAGATGTCCCATATGTCCCATATGTCCCTAATGTCCCAGGCCTCCTAGATATTCTATATTTCCCTAACGTCCAAGACGTCCTAAATGTCCCATATGTCCCAAACGTTCCAGACGTCTCAGCTGTCCCTTATGTCCCTAACATCCCGGACGTCCCAGACGTCCTAGTGTCCCATATGTCCCTAACGTCTTAGACGTCCTAGATGTTCTATATGTCCCTAGCGTCCCAGACGTCCCAGACGTCCCATCTGTCTTTAATGTCCCAGGCGTCCCAGATGTCCCATCTGTCCTTAATGTCCCAGGCGTCCCAGATGTCCCATATGGCCTTAATGACCCAGGCGTCCTAAGTGTCCCATATGTCCTTAACGTCCCAGACGTCCCAGCTGTCCCATATGTCCCTAACGTCCCAGACGTCCCAGATGTCCCATATGTCCCTAACGTCTCATGCGTCCTAAATGTCCGATATGTCCTTAACGTCCCAGACGTCCCAGATGTCCCATATGTCCCTAACGTCCCAGACGTCCCAGAGGTCCCATATGTCCCATATGTCCTTAACGTCCCAGGCGTCCTAAATGTCCCATATGTCCTTAACGTCCCAGACGTCCCAGATGTCCCATCTGTCCTTAATGTCCCAGGCGTCCCAGATGCCCCATATGTCCCATATGTCCTTAATGACCCAGGCGTCCTAAGTGTCCCATATGTCCTTAACTTCCCAGACGTCCCAGACGTCCTAGATGTCCCATATGTCCCTAACGTCCCAGACGTCCCAGACGTCCTAGATGTCCCATATGTCCCTAACGTCCCAGGTCGTCCTAGATGTTTCATATGTCCGTAACGTCCCAGACGTCTCAGATGTCCCATATGTCCCATATGTCCCTAAGGCCCCAGGCGTCCTAAATGTCCCATATGTCCTTAACGTCCCAGACGTCCCAGACGTCCTAGATGTCCCATATGTCCTTAACGTCCCAGACGTCCCAGATGTCCCATATGTCCCTAACGTCCAAGACGTCCCAGATGCCCCATATGTCCCATATGTCCCTAACGTCCCAGGCGTCCTAAATGTCCCATATGTCCTTAACGTCCCAGACTTCCCAGATGTCCCATCTGTCCTTAATGTCCCAGGCGTCCCAGATGTCCCATATGTCCCATATGTCCTTAATGACCCAGGCGTCCTAAGTGTTCCATATGTCCTTAACTTCCCAGACGTCCCAGACGTCCTAGTTGTCCCATATGTCCCTAACGTCCCAGACGTCCCAGACGTCCTAGATGTCCCATATGTCCCTAACGTCCCAGATCGTCCTAGATGTACCATATTTCCGTAACGTCCCAGACGTCTCATATGTCCCATATGTCCCATATGTCCCTAAGGTCCCAGGCGTCCTAAATGTCCCGTATGTCCTTAACGTCCCAGACGTCCCAGACGTCCTAGATGTCCCATATGTCCTTAACGTCCCAGACGTCCCAGATGTCCCATATGTCCTTAACGTCCCAGACGTCTCAGATGTCCCATATGTCCTATATGTCCCTAATGTAACAGGCGTCCCAGATGTCCCATATCTCTTATATGTCCCTAATGTCCCAGGCGTCCTAAATGTCCCATATGTCCTTAACGTCCCAGACGTCCCAGAGGTCCTAGATGTTCCATATGTCCTTAACATCCTAGATATCCCGGATGTCCCATATGTCCCTAACGTCCCAGAAGTCCCAGATGTCCCATATGTCCCATATGTCCCTAATGTCCCAGGCGTCCTAGATGTTCCATATGTCCCTAATGTCCCAGGCGTCCTAAATGTCCCATATGTCCTTAACGTCCCAGACGTCCCAGAGGTCCTAGATGTTCCATATGTCCTTAACATCCTAGATATCCCGGATGTCCCATATGTCCCTAACGTCCCAGAAGTCCCAGATGTCCCATATGTCCCATATGTCCCTAATGTCCCAGGCGTCCTAGATGTTCCATATGTCCCTAACGTCCCAGAAGTCCCAGATGTCCCATATGTCCCATATGTCCCTAATGTCCCAGGCGTCCTAGATGTTCCATATGTCCCTAACGTCCCAGACGTCCCAGATGTCCCATATGTCCCATACGTCCCTAACTTCCCAGATCGTCCTAGATGTCCCATATGTCCGTAACGTCCCAGACGTCTCAGATGTCCCATATGTCCCATATGTCAATAAGGTCCCAGGCGTCCTACATGTCCCATATTTCCTTAACGTCCCAGACGTCTCAGACGTCCTAGATGTCCCATATGTCTTTAGCGTCCCAGACGTCCCAGATGTCCCGTATGTCCCTAACGGCCCAGACGTCTCAGATGTCCCATATGTCCTATATGTCCCTAATGTCCCAGGCGTCCCAGATGTCCCATATGTCTTATATGTCCCTAACGTCCCAGGCGTCCTAAAAGTCCCATATGTCCTTAACGTCCCAGACGTCCCAGACGTCCTAGATGTCCCATATGTCCTTAGCGTCCTAGATATCCCGGATGTCCCATATGTCCCTAACGTCCCAGACGTCCCAGATGTCCCATATGTCCCATATGTCCCTAATGTCCCAAACGTCCCAGCTGTCCCGTATGACCCTAACGTCCCAGACGTCCTAGACGTCCTAGATGTCCCATATGTCCCTAACGTCCCAGACGTCCTAGATGTCCTATATGTCCCTAACGTCCCAGACGTCCCAGACGTCCTAGATGTCCCATATGTCCTTAACGTCCCAGACGTCTTAGATGTCCCATATGTCCCTAACGTCCCAGACATCCCAGATGTCCTATATGTCCTTAAAGTCCCAGACGTCCCAGAGGTCCTAGATGTCCCATATGTCCTTAACATCCTAGACGTCCCAGATGTCTCATATGTCCCATATGTCCCATATGTCCCTAAGGTCCCAGGCGTCCTAAATGTCCCGTATGTCCTTAACGTCCCAGACGTCCCAGACGTCCTAGATGTCCCATATGTCCTTAACGTCCCAGACGTCCCAGATGTCCCATATGTCCTTAACGTCCCAGACGTCTCAGATGTCCCATATGTCCTATATGTCCCTAATGTAACAGGCGTCCCAGATGTCCCATATCTCTTATATGTCCCTAATGTCCCAGGCGTCCTAAATGTCCCATATGTCCTTAACGTCCCAGACGTCCCAGAGGTCCTAGATGTTCCATATGTCCTTAACATCCTAGATATCCCGGATGTCCCATATGTCCCTAACGTCCCAGAAGTCCCAGATGTCCCATATGTCCCATATGTCCCTAATGTCCCAGGCGTCCTAGATGTTCCATATGTCCCTAATGTCCCAGGCGTCCTAAATGTCCCATATGTCCTTAACGTCCCAGACGTCCCAGAGGTCCTAGATGTTCCATATGTCCTTAACATCCTAGATATCCCGGATGTCCCATATGTCCCTAACGTCCCAGAAGTCCCAGATGTCCCATATGTCCCATATGTCCCTAATGTCCCAGGCGTCCTAGATGTTCCATATGTCCCTAACGTCCCAGAAGTCCCAGATGTCCCATATGTCCCATATGTCCCTAATGTCCCAGGCGTCCTAGATGTTCCATATGTCCCTAACGTCCCAG
Organism: Agriotes lineatus; assembly: GCA_940337035.1. NCBI lineage: Eukaryota > Metazoa > Arthropoda > Insecta > Coleoptera > Elateridae > Agriotes > Agriotes lineatus. Next base: position 221,857 of record CALNHX010000859.1, read on the forward strand.
ACGTCCCAGATGTCCCATATGTCCCATACGTCCCTAACTTCCCAGATCGTCCTAGATGTCCCATATGTCCGTAACGTCCCAGACGTCTCAGATGTCCCATATGTCCCATATGTCAATAAGGTCCCAGGCGTCCTACATGTCCCATATTTCCTTAACGTCCCAGACGTCTCAGACGTCCTAGATGTCCCATATGTCTTTAGCGTCCCAGACGTCCCAGACGTCCCGTATGTCCCTAACGGCCCAGACGTCTCAGATGTCCCATATGTCCTATATGTCCCTAATGTCCCAGGCGTCCCAGATGTCCCATATGTCTTATATGTCCCTAACGTCCCAGGCGTCCTAAAAGTCCCATATGTCCTTAACGTCCCAGACGTCCCAGACGTCCTAGATGTCCCATATGTCCTTAGCGTCCTAGATATCCCGGATGTCCCATATGTCCCTAACGTCCCAGACGTCCCAGATGTCCCATATGTCCCATATGTCCCTAATGTCCCAAACGTCCCAGCTGTCCCGTATGACCCTAACGTCCCAGACGTCCTAGACGTCCTAGATGTCCCATATGTCCCTAACGTCCCAGACGTCCTAGATGTCCTATATGTCCCTAACGTCCCAGACGTCCCAGACGTCCTAGATGTCCCATATGTCCTTAACGTCCCAGACGTCTTAGATGTCCCATATGTCCCTAACGTCCCAGACGTCCCAGATGTCCTATATGTCCTTAAAGTCCCAGACGTCCCAGAGGTCCTAGATGTCCCATATGTCCTTAACATCCTAGACGTCCCAGATGTCTCATATGGCCCTAACGTCCCAGACGTCCTATATGTCCCATATGTCCTTAACGTCCCAGACGTCCCAGCCGTCCTAGATGTCCCATATGTCCTTAACGTCCCAGACGTCCCATATGCCCCATATGTCCTTAACGTCCCAGACGTTCCAGGCGTCCTAGATGTCCCATATGTCCTTAACGTCCCAGACGTCCCATATGCCCCATATGTCCCTAACGTCCCAACGTTCCAGATGTTTCATATGTCCCATATGTCCCTAATGTTTCAAGCGTCCCAGATGTCCCATATGTCCCATATGTCCCTAATGTCCCATTCGTCCAGAATGTACCATATGTCCTTAACGTCCCAGACGTTCCAGACGTCCTAGATGTCCCATATGTCCTTAACGTCCCAGACGTCCCAGATGTCTCATATGACCATAACGTCCCAGACGTCCCAGATGTCCCATATGTCGCTAACGTCCAAGACGTCCTAAATGTCCCATATGTCCCTAACGTTCGAGACGTCCCAGCTGTCCCGTATGTCCCTAACGTCCCGGACGTTCCAGACGTCCTAGATGTCCTATATGTCCCTAACGTCCCAGACGTCCCAGACGTCTCATCTGTCCTTAATGTCTCAGGCGTCCCAGATGTCCCATCTGTCCTTAATGTCCCAAGCGTCCCAGCTGTCCCATATGTCCCATATGTCCTTAATGACCCAGGCGTCCTAAGTGTCCCATATGTCCTTAACTTCCCAGACGTCCCAGACGTAATAGATGTCCCATATGTCCTTAACGTCCCAGACGTCCCAGATGTCCCATATGTCCCTAACGTCCCAGACGTCCCAGATGTCCCATATGTCCCATATGTCCCTAACGTCCCAGGCGTCCTAAAAGTCTCATATGTCCTTAACGTCCCAGAAGTCCCAGATGTCCCATATGTCCCTAAGGTCCCAGACGTCCCAGATGTCACATATGTCCCATATGTCCCTAACGTCCCAGGTGTCCTAAATTTCCCATATGTTCTTAACGTCCCAGACGTCCCAGATGTCTAATCTGTCCCATATGTCCTTAACTTTCCAGACGTTCCAGACGTCCTAGATGTCCCATATGTCCTTAACGTCCCAGACGTCCCAGATGTCCCATATGTCCCTAACGTCCCAGACGTCCCAGATGTCCCATATGTCCCATATGTCCTTAACGTCCCCAGGCGTCCTAAATGTCCCATATGTCCTTAACGTCCCAGACGTGCCAGTTGTCCCAAATGTCCCTAACGTCTTAGACGTCCCAGATGTTCCATATGTCCCTAACGTCCCAGACGTCCTAATTATCCCATATGTCCCTAACGTCTCAGACGTCCCAACTGTCCCGTATTTCCCTAACGTCCCAGACGTCTCAGACGTCCTAGATGTCCCATATGTCCTCAGCGTCCCAGACGTCCCAGATGTCCCATATGTCCCTAACGTCGCAGACGTCCCAGATGTCCCATATGTCCCATATGTCCCTAATGTCCCAAGCGTCCTATATGTCCCATATGTCCCTAACGTCCCAGACGTCCCAGACGTCCTAGATGTCCCATATGTCCTTAATGTCCCTAACGTCCCAGATGTCTCATATGTTCCTAACGTCCCAGACGTCAGAAATGTCTTATATGTCCCATATGTCGCAAATGTCCCAGGCGTCCCAGATGTCCCATATGTCCCATATGTCCGTAATATCCCAGGCGTCCTAAATGTCCCATATGTCCTTAACGTCCCAGACGTCCCAGATGTCTCATATGTCCCTAACGCCCCAGACGTCTCAGATGTCTCATATGTCCCATAGGTTCCTAACGTTCCAGACGTCCTAAATGTCCTATATGTCCCTAACGTCCAAGACGTCCCAGCTGTCCGTATGTCCCTAACGTCCCAGACGTCTCAGACGTCTTAGATGTCCCATATGTTTTTAACGTCCCAGACGTCCTAGATAGCTTATATGTCCCTAACGTCCCAGACGTCCCAGACGTCCCAGATGTCCCATATGTCCCATATGTCCTTAGTGTCCCAGGCGTCCCAGATGTCCCATATGTCTCTAACGTCCCAGACATCCTAAATGTCCCATATGCTCTTAACGTCCCAGACGTCCTAACTGTCCCGTATGTCCCTAACGTCCCAGACGTCCCAGACGTCCTAGATGTCCCATATGTCCTTAACGTCCCAAACGTCCCAGATGTCCCAAATGTCCTTAACGTCCCAGACGTCCCAGATGTCCCATATGTCCCATATGTCCCTAATGTCCCAGGCGTCCTAAATGTCCCATATGTCTTTAACGTCCCAGACGTCCCAGACGTCCTAGATGTCCTATATGTCCTTAACGTCCCAGGACGTCCCAGATGTCTCATATGACCATAACGTCCCAGACGTCCTAGATGTCCCATATGTCCTTAACGTCCCAGACGTCCCAGCCGTTTTAGATGTCCCATATGTCCTTAACGTCCAACGTCCCAGATGTCCCATATGTCCCTAACGTCCCAACGTCCCAGATGTTTCATATGTCCCATATGTCCCTAATGTCTCAGGCGTCCCAGATGTCCCATATGTCCCATATGTCCCTAATGTCCCATTCGTCCTAAATGTACCATATGTCCTTAACGTCCCAGACGTCCCAGACGTCCTAGATGTCCCATATGTCCTTATCGTCCCAGACGTCCCAGATGTTTCATATGACCATAACGTCCCAGACGTCCCAGACGTCCTAGATGTCCCATATGTCCTTATCGTCCCAGACGTCCCAGATGTTTCATATGACCATAACGTCCCAGACGTCCCAGACGTCCTAGATGTCCCATATGTCCTTAACGTCCCAGACGTACCAGATGTCTCATATGACCATAACGTCCCAGACGTCCCAGATGTCCCATATGTCCCATAGGTTCCTAACGTCCCAGACGTCCCAGACGTCCTAGATGTCCCATATGTCCTTATCGTCCCAGACGTCCCAGATGTTTCATATGACCATAACGTCCCAGACGTCCCAGACGTCCTAGATGTCCCATATGTCCTTAACGACCCAGACGTACCAGATGTCTCATATGTCCCTAATGTCCCAGGCGTCCTAGATGTTCCATATGTCCCTAACGTCCCAGACGTCCTAGATGTCCCATATGTCTTTAACGTCCTAGATATCCCGGATGTCCGATATGTCCCTAACGTCCCAGACGTCCCAGATGTCCCATATGCCTCATACGTCCCTAATTTTCCAGATCGTCCTAGATGTCCCATATGTCAGTAACGTCCCTGACGTCTCAGATGTCCCATATGTCCCATATGTCAATAAGGTCCCAGGCGTCCTACATGTCCCATATGTCCTTAACGTCTCAGACGTCCCAGACGTCCTAGATGTCCCATATGTCCTTAACGTCCCAGACGTCCCAGATGTCCCGTATGTCCCTAACGTCCCAGACGTCTCAGATGTCCCATATGTCCTATATGTCCCTAATGTCCCAGGCGTCCCAGATGTCCCATATGTCTTATATGTCCCTAACGTCCCAGGCGTCCTAAAAGTCCCATATGTCCTTAACGTCCCAGACGTCCCAGACGTCCTAGATGTTCCATATGTCCTTAGCGTCCTAGATATCCCGGATGTCCCATATGTCCCTAACGTCCCCGACGTCCCAGATGTCCCATATGTCCCATATGTCCCTAATGTCCCAGACGTCCCAGCTGTCCCGTATGACCCTAACGTCCCAGACGTCCTAGACGTCCTAGATGTCCCATATGTCCATAACGTCCCAGACGTCCTATATGTCCTATATGTCCCTAACACCCCAGACGTTCCAGACGTCCTAGATGTCCCATATGTCCTTAACGTCCCAGACGTCTTAGATGTCCCATATGTCCCTAACGTCCCAGACGTCCCAGATGTCCTATATGTCCTTAAAGTCCCAGACGTCCCAGAGGTCCTAGATGTCCCATATGTCCTTAACGTCCTAGACGTCCCAGATGTCTCATATGGCCCTAACGTCCCAGACGTCCTATATGTCCCATATGTCCTTAACGTCCCAGACGTCCCAGCCGTCCTAGATGTCCCATATGTCCTTAACGTCCCAGACGTCCCAGATGTCTCATATGACCATAACGTCCCAGACGTCCCAGATGTCCCATATGTCCCATATGTCCCTAATGTCCCAGGCCTCCTAGATATTCTATATTTCCCTAACGTCCAAGACGTCCTAAATGTCCCATATGTCCCAAACGTTCCAGACGTCTCAGCTGTCCCTTATGTCCCTAACATCCCGGACGTCCCAGACGTCCTAGTGTCCCATATGTCCCTAACGTCTTAGACGTCCTAGATGTTCTATATGTCCCTAGCGTCCCAGACGTCCCAGACGTCCCATCTGTCTTTAATGTCCCAGGCGTCCCAGATGTCCCATCTGTCCTTAATGTCCCAGGCGTCCCAGATGTCCCATATGTCCTTAATGACCCAGGCGTCCTAAGTGTCCCATATGTCCTTAACGTCCCAGACGTCCCAGCTGTCCCATATGTCCCTAACGTCCCAGACGTCCCAGATGTCCCATATGTCCCTAACGTCTCAGGCGTCCTAAATGTCCGATATGTCCTTAACGTCCCAGACGTCCCAGATGTCCCATATGTCCCTAACGTCAAAGACGTCCCAGAGGTCCCATATGTCCCATATGTCCTTAACGTCCCAGGCGTCCTAAATGTCCCATATGTCCTTAACGTCCCAGACGTCCCAGATGTCCCATCTGTCCTTAATGTCCCAGGCGTCCCAGATGCCCCATATGTCCCATATGTCCTTAATGACCCAGGCGTCCTAAGTGTCCATATGTCCTTAACTTCCCAGACGTCCCAGACGTCCTAGATGTCCCATATGTCCCTAACGTCCCAGACGTCCCAGACGTCCTAGATGTCCCATATGTCCCTAACGTCCCAGGTCGTCCTAGATGTTTCATATGTCCGTAACGTCCCAGACGTCTCAGATGTCCCATATGTCCCATATGTCCCTAAGGCCCCAGGCGTCCTAAATGTCCCATATGTCCTTAACGTCCCAGACGTCCCAGACGTCCTAGATGTCCCATATGTCCTTAACGTCCCAGACGTCCCAGATGTCCCATATGTCCCTAACGTCCAAGACGTCCCAGATGCCCCATATGTCCCATATGTCCCTAACGTCCCAGGCGTCCTAAATGTCCCATATGTCCTTAACGTCCCAGACTTCCCAGATGTCCCATCTGTCCTTAATGTCCCAGGCGTCCCAGATGTCCCATATGTCCCATATGTCCTTAATGACCCAGGCGTCCTAAGTGTTCCATATGTCCTTAACTTCCCAGACGTCCCAGACGTCCTAGTTGTCCCATATGTCCCTAACGTCCCAGACGTCCCAGACGTTCTAGATGTCCCATATGTCCCTAACGTCCCAGATCGTCCTAGATGTACCATATTTCCGTAACGTCCCAGACGTCTCATATGTCCCATATGTCCCATATGTCCCTAAGGTCCCAGGCGTCCTAAATGTCCCGTATGTCCTTAACGTCCCAGACGTCCAGACGTCCTAGATGTCCCATATGTCCTTAACGTCCCAGACGTCCCAGATGTCCCATATGTCCTTAACGTCCCAGACGTCTCAGATGTCCCATATGTCCTATATGTCCCTAATGTAACAGGCGTCCCAGATGTCCCATATCTCTTATATGTCCCTAATGTCCCAGGCGTCCTAAATGTCCCATATGTCCTTAACGTCCCAGACGTCCCAGAGGTCCTAGATGTTCCATATGTCCTTAACATCCTAGATATCCCGGATGTCCCATATGTCCCTAACGTCCCAGAAGTCCCAGATGTCCCATATGTCCCATATGTCCCTAATGTCCCAGGCGTCCTAGATGTTCCATATGTCCCTAATGTCCCAGGCGTCCTAAATGTCCCATATGTCCTTAACGTCCCCAGACGTCCCAGAGGTCCTAGATGTTCCATATGTCCTTAACATCCTAGATATCCCGGATGTCCCATATGTCCCTAACGTCCCAGAAGTCCCAGATGTCCCATATGTCCCATATGTCCCTAATGTCCCAGGCGTCCTAGATGTTCCATATGTCCCTAACGTCCCAGAAGTCCCAGATGTCCCATATGTCCCATATGTCCCTAATGTCCCAGGCGTCCTAGATGTTCCATATGTCCCTAACGTCCCAGACGTCCCAGATGTCCCATATGTCCCATACGTCCCTAACTTCCCAGATCGTCCTAGATGTCCCATATGTCCGTAACGTCCCAGACGTCTCAGATGTCCCATATGTCCCATATGTCAATAAGGTCCCAGGCGTCCTACATGTCCCATATTTCCTTAACGTCCCAGACGTCTCAGACGTCCTAGATGTCCCATATGTCTTTAGCGTCCCAGACGTCCCAGATGTCCCGTATGTCCCTAACGGCCCAGACGTCTCAGATGTCCCATATGTCCTATATGTCCCTAATGTCCCAGGCGTCCCAGATGTCCCATATGTCTTATATGTCCCTAACGTCCCAGGCGTCCTAAAAGTCCCATATGTCCTTAACGTCCCAGACGTCCCAGACGTCCTAGATGTCCCATATGTCCTTAGCGTCCTAGATATCCCGGATGTCCCATATGTCCCTAACGTCCCAGACGTCCCAGATGTCCCATATGTCCCATATGTCCCTAATGTCCCAAACGTCCCAGCTGTCCCGTATGACCCTAACGTCCCAGACGTCCTAGACGTCCTAGATGTCCCATATGTCCCTAACGTCCCAGACGTCCTAGATGTCCTATATGTCCCTAACGTCCCAGACGTCCCAGACGTCCTAGATGTCCCATATGTCCTTAACGTCCCAGACGTCTTAGATGTCCCATATGTCCCTAACGTCCCAGACGTCCCAGATGTCCTATATGTCCTTAAAGTCCCAGACGTCCCAGAGGTCCTAGATGTCCCATATGTCCTTAACATCCTAGACGTCCCAGATGTCTCATATGTCCCATATGTCCCATATGTCCCTAAGGTCCCAGGCGTCCTAAATGTCCCGTATGTCCTTAACGTCCCAGACGTCCCAGACGTCCTAGATGTCCCATATGTCCTTAACGTCCCAGACGTCCCAGATGTCCCATATGTCCTTAACGTCCCAGACGTCTCAGATGTCCCATATGTCCTATATGTCCCTAATGTAACAGGCGTCCCAGATGTCCCATATCTCTTATATGTCCCTAATGTCCCAGGCGTCCTAAATGTCCCATATGTCCTTAACGTCCCAGACGTCCCAGAGGTCCTAGATGTTCCATATGTCCTTAACATCCTAGATATCCCGGATGTCCCATATGTCCCTAACGTCCCAGAAGTCCCAGATGTCCCATATGTCCCATATGTCCCTAATGTCCCAGGCGTCCTAGATGTTCCATATGTCCCTAATGTCCCAGGCGTCCTAAATGTCCCATATGTCCTTAACGTCCCAGACGTCCCAGAGGTCCTAGATGTTCCATATGTCCTTAACATCCTAGATATCCCGGATGTCCATATGTCCCTAACGTCCCAGAAGTCCCAGATGTCCCATATGTCCCATATGTCCCTAATGTCCCAGGCGTCCTAGATGTTCCATATGTCCCTAACGTCCCAGAAGTCCCAGATGTCCCATATGTCCCATATGTCCCTAATGTCCCAGACGTCCCAGATGTCCCATATGTCCCAAACGTCCCAGGCGTCCTAAATGTCTCATATGTCCTTAACTTCCCAGACGTCCCAGACGTAATAGATGTCCCATATGTCCTTAACGTCCCAGACGTCCCATCTGTCCTTAATGTCTCAGGCGTCCCAGATGTCCCATCTGTCCTTAATGTCCCAGGCGTGCCAGATGTCCCATATGTCCCATATGTCCTTAATGACCCAGGCGTCCTAAGTGTCCCATATGTTCTTAACTTCCCAGACGTCCCAGACGTAATAGATGTCCCATATGTCCTTAACGTCCTAGACGTCCCAGATGTCCCATATGTCCCTAACGTCCCAGACGTCCCAGATGTCCCATATGTCCCAAACGTCCCAGGCGTCCTAAATGTCTCATATGTCCTTAACTTCCCAGACGTCCCAGACGTAATAGATGTCCCATATGTCCTTAACGTCCCAGACGTCCCAGATGTCCCATCTGTCCTTAATGTCCCAGGCGTCCTAAGTGTCCCATATGTCCTTAACTTTCCAGACGTCCCAGACGTCCTAGATGTCCCATATGTCCTTAACGTCCCAGACGTCTCAGATGTCCCATATGTTCCTAACGTCCCAGACGTCTCAGATGTCCCATGTGTCCCATATCTCCTTAACGTCCCAGGCGTCCTAAATGTCCCATATGTCCTTAACGTCCCAGACGTCCCAGTTGTCCCAAATGTCCCTAACGTCTCAGACGTCCCAGATGTTCCATATGTCCCTAACGTCCCAGACGTCCTAAATGTCCCATATGTTCCTAACGTCTCAGACGTCCCAACTGTCTCGTATGTCCCTAACGTCCCAGACGTCCCAGACGTCCTAGATGTCCCATATGTCCTTAGCGTCCCAGACGTCCCAGATGTCCCATATGTCCCTAACGTCCCAGACGTCCCAGATGTCCCATATGTCCCATATGTCCCTAATGTCCCAGGCGTCCTATATGTCCCATATGTCCCTAACGTCCCAGACATCCCAGACGTCCAAGATGTCCCATATGTCCTTAACGTCCCTAACGTCCCAGATGTCTCATATGTTCCTAACGTCCCAGACGTCCCAAATGTCCTTTATGTCCCATATGTCGCTAATGTCCCAGGCGTCCCAGATGTCCCATATGTCCCATATGTCCGTAATATCCCAGGCGTCCTAAATGTACCATATGTCTTTAACGTCCCAGACGTCTTAGATGTCCCATATGTCCTTAACGTCCCAGACGTCCCAGCCGTCCTAGATGTCCCATATGTCCTTAACGTCCCAGACGTCCTATATGCCCCATATGTCCCTAACGTCCCAACGTCCCAGATGTTTCATATGTCCCATATGTCCCTAATGTCTCAGGCGTCCCAGATGTCCCATATGCCCCATATGTCCCTAACGTCCCAACGTCCCAGACGTTTCATATGTCCCATATGTCCCTAATGTCTCAGGCGTCCCAGATGTCCCATATGTTCCATATGTCCCTAACGTCCAAGACGTCCTAAATGTCCCATATGTCCCTAACGTTCCAGACGTCCCAGCTGTCCCGTATGTCCCTAACGTCCCGGACGTCCCAGACGTCCTAGTGTCCCATATGTCCCTAACGTCTTAGACGTCCTAGATGTCCTATATGTCCTTAACGTCCCAGACGTCCCAGACGTCCCATCTGTCCTTAATGTCCCAGGCGTGCCAGATGTCCCATATGTCCCATATGTCCTTAATGACCCAGGCGTCCTAAGTGTCCCATACGTTCTTAACTTCCCAGACGTCCCAGACGTAATAGATGTCCCATATGTCCTTAACGTCCTAGACGTCCCAGATGTCCCATATGTCCCTAACGTCCCAAACGTCCCAGATGTCTGATATGTCCCATATGTCCCAAACGTCCCAAGCGTCCTAAAAGTCCCATATGTCCTTAACGTCCAAGACGTCCCAGATGTCCCATATGTCCCTAACGTCCCAGAAGTCCCAGATGTCCCATATGTCCCATATGTCCCTAACGTCCCAGGCGTCCTAAATTTCCCATATGTCCTTAACGTCCCAGACGTCCCAGAGGTCCTAGATGTCCCATATGTCCTTAACATCCTAGATATCCCGGATGTCCCATATGTCCCTAACGTCCCAGACGTCCCTGATGTCCCATATGTCCCATATGTCCCTAATGTCCCAGGCGTCCTAGATGTTCCATATGTCCCTAACGTCCCAGACGACCTAGATGTCCCATATGTCCTTAACGTCCTAGATATCCTGGATGTCCCATAGGTCCCTAACGTCCCAAACGTCTCAGATGTCCCATATGTTCCATACGTCCCTAACGTCCCAGATCGTCCTAGATGTCCCATATGTCCGTAACGTCCCAGACGTCTCAGATGTCCCATATGTCCCATATGTCCCTAAGGTCCCAGGCGCCCTAAATGTCCCATATGTCCTTAACGTCCCAGACGTCCCAGACGTTCTAGATGTCCCAAATGTCCTTAACGTCCCAGACGTCCCAGATGTCCCATATGTCCCTAACGTCCCAGACGTCTCAGACGTTCCATATGTCCTATATGTCCCTAATGTCCCAGGCGTCCCAGATGTCCCATATGTCTTATATGTCCCTAACGTCCCAGGCGTCCTAAATGTCCCATATGTCCTTAACGTCCCAGACGTCCCAGACATCCTAGATGTCCCATATGTCCTTAGAGTCCTAGATATCCCGGATGTCCCAAATGTCCCTAACGTCCCAGACGTCCCAAATGTCCCATATGTCCCATATGTCCCTAATGTCCCTAACGTCCCAGCTGTCCCGTATGTCCCTAACGTCCCAAACGTCCTAGACGTCCTAGATGTCCCATATGTCCCTAACGTCCCAGACGTCCTAGATGTCCTATATGTCCCTAACGTCCCAGACGTCCCAGACGTCGTAGATGTCCCATATGTCCTTAACGTCCCAGACGTCCCAGATGTCCTATATGTCGTTAAAGTCCCAGACGTCCCAGACGTCCTAGATGTCCCATATGTCCTTAACGTCCTAGACGTCCCAGATGGCTCATATGGCCCTAACGTCCCAGACGTCCTAGATGTCCTATATGTCCCTAACGTCCCAGACGTCCCAGCCGTCCTAGATGTCCCATATGTCCTTAACGTCCCAGACGTCCCATATGCCCCATATGTCCCTAACGTCCCAACATCCCAGATGTTTCATATGTCCCCTATGTCCCTAATGTCTCAGGCGTCCCAGATGTCCCATATGTCCCATATGTCCCTAATGTCCCATTCGTCCTGAATGTACCATATGTCCTTAACGTCCCAGACGTCCCAGACGTCCTAGATGTGTCATATGTCCTTAACGTCCCATACGTCCCAGATGTCTCATTTGACCATAACGTCCCAGACGTCCCAGATGTCCCATATGTCCCATATGTCCTTAATGTCCCAGGCCTCCTAGATGTTCCATATGTCCCTAACGTCCAAGACGTCCTAAATGTCCCATATGTTCCTAACGTTCCAGACGTCCCAGCTGTCCCGTATGTCCCTAACGTCCCGGACGTCCCAGACGTCCTAGTGTCCCATATGTCCCTAACGTCTTAGACGTCCTAGATGTCCTATATGTCCCTAACGTCCCAGACGTCCCAGACGTCCTATCTGTCCTTAATGTCTCAGGCGTCCTAAGTGTCCCATATGTCCTTAACTTCCCAGACGTCCCAGACGTAATAGATGTCCCATATGTCCTTAACGTCCTAGACGTCCCAGATATCCCATATGTCCCTAACGTCCCAGACGTCCCAGATGTCCCATATGTCCCATATGTCCCAAACGTCCCAGGCGTCCTAAATGTCCCATATGTCCTTAACGTCCCAGACGTCCCAGATGTCCCATATGTCCCTAACGTCCCAGACGTCCCAGATGTCCCATATGTCCCATATGTCCCTAACGTCCCAGGCGTCCTAAATTTCCCAAATGTCCTTAACGTCCCAGACGTCCCAGATGTCCCATCTGTCCTTAATGTCCCAGGCGTCCCAGATGTCCCATATGTCCCATATGTCCTTAATGACCCAGGCGTCCTAAGTGTCCCATATGTCCTTAACTTTCCAGACGTCCCAGACGTCCTAGATGTCCCATATGTCTTTAACGTCCCAGACGTCCCAGATGTCCCATATGTTCTTAACGTCCCAGACGTCTCAGATGTCCCATATGTCCCATATCTCCTTAACGTCCCAGGCGTCCTAAATGTCTTATATGTCCTTAACGTCCCAGACGTCCCAGTTGTCCCAAATGTCCCTAACGTCTCAGACGTCCCAGATGTTTCATATGTCCCTAACGTCCCAGACGTCCTAAATGTCCCATATGTTCCTAACGTCTCAGACGTCCCAATTGTCTCGTATGTCCCTAACGTCCCAGACGTCCCAAACGTCCTAGATGTCCCATATGTCCTTAGCGTCCCAGACGTCCCAGATGTCCCATATGTCCCTAACGTCCCAGACGTCCCAGATGTCCCATATGTCGCATATGTCCCTAATGTCCCAGGCGTCCTATATGTCCCATATGTCCCTAACGTCCCAGACGTCCCAGACGTCCTAGATGTCCCATATGTCTTTAACGTCCCTAACGTCCCAGATGTCTCATATGTTCCTAACGTCCCAGACGTCCCAAATGTCCCATATGTCCCATATGTCGCTAATGTCCCAGGCGTCCCAGATCTCCCATATGTCCCATATGTCCGTAATATCCCAGGCGTCCTAAATGTCCCATATGTCTTTAACGTCCCAGACGTCTTAGATGTCTCATATGTCCTTAACGTCCCAGACGTCCCAGATGTCCCATATGTCCCTAACGCCCCAGACGTCTCAGATGTCCCATATGTCCCATAGGTCCCTAACGTCCCAGACGTCCTAAATGTCCCATATGTCCCTAACGTCCAAGACGTCCGAGCTGTCACGTATGTCCCTAACGTCCCAGACGTCTCAGACGTCCTAGATGTCCCATATGTTTTTAACGTCCCAGACGTCCTACATAGCTTATATGTCCCTAACGTCCCAGACGTCTCAGACGTCCCAGATGTCCCATATGTCCCATATGTCCCTAGTGTCCCATACGTCCCAGATGTCCCATATGTCCCTAACGTCCCAGACGTCCTAAAAGTTCCATATGTTCCTAACGTCCCAGACGTCCTAACTGTCCGGTATGTCCCTAACGTCCCAGACGTCCCAGACGTCCTAGATGTCCCATATGTCCTTAACGTCCCAAACGTCCCAGATGTCCCATATGTCCTTATCGTCCCAGACGTCCCAGATGTCCCATTTGTCCCATATGTCCCTAATGTCCCAGGAGTCCTAAATGTCCCATATGTCTTTAAAGTCCCAAACGTCCCATATGTCCTATATGTCCTTAATGTCCCAGGCGTCCCAGAAGTCCCATATGTCCCTAATGTCCCAGGCGTACTAAATGTCCCATATGTCCTTAACGTGCCAGACGTCCCAGACGTCCTAGATGTCCCATATGTCCTTAATGTCCCAGACGTCTCAGATGTCCCATATGTCCCTAACGTCCCAGACGTCCCAGATATCCCATATGTCCCATATGTCCCTAATGTCCCAGGCGTCCTAGATGTTCCATATGTCCCTAACGTCCCAGACGTCCCAGCTGTCCCGTATGTCCTTAACGTCCTAGATGTCCCAGACGTCCTAGATGTCCCATATGTCCCTAACGTCCCAGACGTCCTAGACGTCCCATATGTCCTTAACGTCCCAGACGTCCCAGATGTCCCATATGTCCCTAACGTCCCAGACGTCCCAGATGTCCCATATGTTCCATATGTCCCTAACGTCCCAGACGTCCTAAATGTCCCATATGTCCCTACGTCCCAGACGTCCCAGCTGTCCCGTATGTCCCTAACGTCCCAGACGTCCCAGACGTCCTAGATGTCCCATATGTCCCTAACGTCCCAGACGTCCCAGATGTCCCAAATGTCCCTAACGTCCCAGACGTCCCATACGTCCCAGCTGTCCCGTATGTCCTTAACGTCCTAGATGTCCCAGACGCCCTAGATGTCCCATATGTCCCTAAGAGCCAGACGTCCCAGATGTCCCATATGTTCCATATGTCCCTAATGTCCCAGGTGTCCTAAGTGTTCCATATGTCCCTAACGTCCCAGACGTCCTAAATGTCCCATATGTCCCTAACGTCCCAGACATCCCAGCTGTCCCGTATGTCCCTAACGTCCCAGACGTCCCAGACGTCCCAGACGTCCTAGATGTCCCATATGTCCTTAGCGTCCTAGATATCCCGGATGTCCCATATGTCCCTAACGTCCCAGACGTCCCAGATGTCCCATATGTCCCATATGTCCCTAATGTTCCAGGCGTCCTAAGTGTTCCATATGTCCCTAACGTCCCAGACGTCCTAAATGTCCCATATGTCCCTAACGTCCCAGACGTCCCAGCTGTCCCGTATGTTCCGTATGTCCCTAATGTCCCAGGCGTCCTAAGTCTCCCATATGTCCCTAACGTCCCAGACGTCCTAAATGTCCCATATGTCCCTAACGTCCCAGACGTCCCAGCTGTCCCGTATGTTCCTAACGTCCCAGACGTCCCAGACGTCCCAGACGTCCTAGATGTCCCATATGTCCTTAGTGTCCTAAATATCCCGGATGTCCCATATGTCCCTAACGTCCCAGACGTCCCAGATGTCCCATATGTCCCATATGTCCCTAATGTCCCAAACGTCCCAGCTGTCCCGTATGTCCCTAACGTCCCAGACGTCCTAGACGTCCTAGATGTCCCATATGTCCCTAACGTTCCAGGCGTCCTAGATGTCCTATATGTCCCTAACGTCCCAGACGTCCCAGATGTCCTAGATGTCCCATATCTCCTTAACGTCCTAGACGTCCCAGATGTTCCATATGTCCCATATGTCCCTAATGTCCCAAACGTCCCAGCTGTCCCGTATGTCCCTAACGTCCCAGACGTCCTAGACGTCCTAGATGTCCCATATGTCCCTAACGTCCCAGACGTCCTAGATGTCTTATATGTCCCTAACGTCCCAGACGTCCCAGATGTCCTAGATGTCCCATATGTCCTTAACGTCCTAGACGTCCCAGATCTCCCATATGTCCCATATGTCCCTAATGTCCCAAACGTCCCAGATGTCCCGTATGTCCCTAACGTCCCCGACGTCCTAGACGTCCTAGATGTCCCATATGTCCCTAACGTCCCAGACGTCCTAGATGTCCTATATGTCCCTAACGTCCCAGACGTCCCAGATGTCCTAGATGTCCCATATGTCCTTAACGTCCTAGACGTCCCAGATGTCTCATATGGCCCTAACGTCCCAGACGTCCTAGATGTCCCATATGTCCTTAACGTCCCAGACGGCCCAGCCGTCCTAGATGTCCCATATGTCCTTAACGTCCCAGACGTCCTATATGCCCCATATGTCCCTAACGTCCCAACGTCCCAGATGTTTCATATGTCCCATATGTCCCTAATGTCTCAGGCGTCCCAGATGTCCCATATGTCCCATATGTCCCTAATGTCCCATTCGTCCTGAATGTACCATATGTCCTTAATGTCCCAGACGACCCAGACGTCCTAGATGTGCCATATGTCTTTAACGTCCCAGACGTCCCAGATGTCTCATATGACCATAACGTCCCAGACGTCCCAGATGTCCCATATGTCCCATATGTCCCTAATGTCCCAGGCCTCCTAAATGTTCCATATGTCCCTAACGTCCAAGACGTCCTAAATGTCCAATATGTCCCTAACGTTCCAGACGTCCCAGACGTCCCATCTGTCCCTAATGTCCCAGGCCTCCTAAATGTTCCATATGTCCCTAACGTCCAAGACGTCCTAAATGTCCAATATGTCCCTAACGTCCCGGACGTCCCAGGCGTCCTAGTGTCCCATATGTCCCTAACGTCTTAGACGTCCTAGATGTCCTATATGTCCCTAACGTCCCAGACGTCCCAGACGTCCCATCTGTCCTTAATGTCTCAGGCGTCCCAGATGTCCCATCTGTCCTTACTGTCCCAGGCGTGCCAGATGTCCCATATGTCCCATATGTCCTTAATGACCCAGGCGTCCCAGATGTCCCATATGTCCCATATGTCCCAAACGTCCCAGGCGTCCTAAATGTCCCATATGTCCTTAACGTCCAAGACGTCCCAGAGGTCCCATATGTCCCTAACGTCCCAGACGTCCCAGATGTCCCATATGTTCCATATGTCCCTAACGTCCCAGGCGTCCTAAATTTCCCATATGTTCTTAACGTCCCAGACGTCCCAGAGGTCCTAGATGTCCCATATGTCCTTAACATCCTAGATATCCCGGATGTCCCATATGTCCCTAACGTCCCAGACGTCCCTGATGTCTCATATGTCCCATATGTCCCTAATGTCCCAGGCGTCCTAGATGTTCCATATGTCCCTAACGTCCCAGACGACCTAGATGTCCCATATGTCCTTAACGTCCTAGATATCCCGGATGTCCCATATGTCCCTAACGTCCCAGACGTCCCAAATGTCCCATATGTCCCATACGTCCCTAACGTCCCAGATCGTCCTAGATGTCCCATATGTCCGTAACGTCCCAGACGTCTCAGATGTCCCATATGTCCCATATGTCCCTAAGGTCCCAGGCGTCCTAAATGTCCCATATGTCCTTAACGTCCCAGACGTCCCAGACGTCCTAGATGTCCCAAATGTCCTTACCGTCCCAGACGTCCCAGATGTCCCATATGTCCCTAACGTCCCAGACGTCTCAGACGTTCCATATGTCCTATATGTCCCTAACGTCCCAGACGTCCCAGACGTCCCATCTGTCCTTAATGTCTCAGGCGTCCCAGATGTCCCATCTGTCCGTAACGTCCCAGACGTCTCAGATGTCCCATATGTCCCATATGTCCCTAAGGTCCCAGGCGTCCTAAAAGTCCCATATGTCCTTAACGTCCCAGACGCCTTAGACGTCCTAGATGTCCCAAATGTCCTTAACGTCCCAGAGGTCCCAGATGTCCCATATGTCCCTAATGTTCCAGGCCTCCTAAATGTTTCATATGTCCCTAACGTCCAAGACGTCCTAAATGTCCCATATGTCCCTAACGTTCCAGACGTCCCAGCTGTCCCGTATGTCCCTAACGTCCCGGACGTCCCAGACGTCCTAGTGTCCCATATTTCCCTAACGTCTTAGACGTCCTAGATGTCCTATATGTCCCTAACGTCCCAGACGTCCCAGACGTCCCATCTGTCCTTAATGTCTCAGGCGTCCCAGATGTCCCATCTGTCCTTAATGTCCCAGGCGTGCCAGATGTCCCATATGTCCCATATGTCCTTAATGACCCAGGCGTCCTAAGTGTCCCATATGTTCTTAACTTCCCAGACGTCCCAGACGTAATAGATGTCCCATATGTCCTTAACGTCCTAGACGTCCCAGATGTCCCATATGTCCCTAACGTCCCAGACGTCCCAGATGTCCCATATGTCCCAAACGTCCCAGGCGTCCTAAATGTCCCATATGTCCTTAACGTCCCAGACGTCCCATATGTCCCATATGTCCCTAACGTCCCAGGCGTCCTAAATTTCCCAAATGTCCTTAACGTCCCAGACGTCCCAGATGTCCCATCTGTCCTTAATGTCCCAGGCGTCCTAAGTGTCCCATATGTCCTTAACTTTCCAGACGTCCCAGACGTCCTAGATGTCCCATATGTCCTTAACGTCCCAGACGTCTCAGATGTCCCATATGTTCCTAACGTCCCAGACGTCTCAGATGTCCAATATGTCCCATATCTCCTTAACGTCCCAGGCGTCCTAAATGTCCCATATGTCCTTAACGTCCCAGACGTCCCAGTTGTCCCAAATGTCCCTAACGTCTCAGACGTCGCAGATGTTCCATATGTCCCTAACGTCCCAGACGTCCTAAATGTCCCATATGTTCCTAACGTCTCAGACGTCCCAACTGTCTCGTATGTCCCTAACGTCCCAGACGTCCCAGACGTCCTAGATGTCCCATATGTCCTTAGCGTCCCAGACGTCCCAGATGTCCCATATGTCCCTAACGTCCCAGACGTCCCAGATGTCCCATATGTCCCATATGTCCCTAATGTCCCAGGCGTCCTATATGTCCCATATGTCCCTAACGTCCCAGACGTCCCAGACGTCCTAGATGTCCCATATGTCCTTAACGTCCCTATCGTCCCAGATGTCTCATATGTTCCTAACGTCCCAGACGTCCCAAATGTCCCATATGTCCCATATGTCGCTAATGTCCCAGGCGTCCCAGATGTCCCATATGTCCCATATGTCCGTAATATCCCAGGCGTCCTAAATGTACCATATATCTTTAACGTCCCAGACGTCTTAGATGTCCCATATGTCCTTAACGTCCCAGACGTCCCAGCCGTCCTAGATGTCCCATATGTCCTTAACGTCCCAGACGTCCCAGATGTCCCATATGTTCCTAACGTTCCAGACGTCCCAGCTGTCCCGTATGTCCCTAACGTCCCGGACGTCCCAGACGACCTAGTGTCCCATATGTCCCTAACGTCTTAGACGTCCTAGATGTCCTATATGTCCCTAACGTCCCAGACGTCCCAGACGTCCCATCTGTCCCATATGTCCCATATGTCGCTAATGTCCCAGGCGTCCCAGATGTCCCATATGTCCCATATGTCCGTAATATCCCAGGCGTCCTAAATGTACCATATATCTTTAACGTCCCAGACGTCTTAGATGTCCCATATGTCCTTAACGTCCCAGACGTCCCAGCCGTCCTAAATGTCCCATACGTCCTTAACGTCCCAGACGTCCCAGACGTCCTAGATGTCCCATATGTCCTTAGCGTCCTAGATATCCCGGATGTCCCATATGTCCCTAACGTCCCAGATGTCCCAGATGTCCCATATGTCCCTAACGTTCCAGACGTCCCAGCTGTCCCGTATGTTCCATATGTCCCTAATGTCCCAGGCGTCCTAAGTCTTCCATATGTCCCTAACGTCCCAGACGTCCTAAATGTCCCATATGTCCCTAACGTTCCAGACGTCCCAGCTGTCCCGTATGTTCCATATGTCCCTAATGTCCCAGGCGTCCTAAGTCTTCCATATGTCCCTAACGTCCCAGACGTCCTAAATGTCCCATATGTCCCTAACGTCCCAGCTGTCCCGTATGTCCCTAACGTCCCAGACGTCCCAGACGTCCTAGATGTCCCATATGTCCTTAGCGTCCTAGATATCCCGGATGTCCCATATGTCCCTAACGTCCTAGACGTCCCAGATGTCCCATATGTCCCATATGTCCCTAATGTCCCAAACGTCCCAGTTGTCCCGTATGTCCCTAACGTCCCAGACGTCCTAGACGTCCTAGATGTCCCATATGTCCCTAACGTCCCAGCTGTCCCGTATGTCCCTAACGTCCCAGACGTCCTAGACGTCCTAGATGTCCCATATGTCCTTAACGTCCTAGACGTCCCAGATGTCCCATATGTCCCATATGTCCCTAATGTCCCAAACGTCCCAGCTGTCCCGTATGTCCCTAACGTCCCAGACGTCCTAGACGTCCTAGATGTCCCATATGTCCCTAACGTCCCAGACGTCCCAGATGTCCTAGATGCCCCATATGTCCTTAACGTCCTAGACGTCCCAGATGTCCCATATGTCCCATATGTCCTTAATGACCCAGGCGTCCTAAGTGTCCCATATGTTCTTAACTTCCCAGACGTCCCAGACGTAATAGATGTCCCATATGTCCCTAACGTCCCAGACGTTTCAGATGTCCCATATGTCCCATATGTCCCAAACGTCCCAGGCGTCCTAAATGTCCCATATGTCCTTAACGTCCAAGACGTCCCAGATGTCCCATATGTCCCTAACGTCCCAGACGTCCCAGATGTCCCATATGTCCCATATGTCCCTAACGTCCCAGGCGTCCTAAATTTCCCATATGTCCTTAACGTCCCAGACGTCCCAGATGTCCCATCTGTCCTTAATGTCCCAGGCGTCCCAGATGTCTCATATGTCCCATATGTCCTTAATGACCCAGGCGTCCTAAGTGTCTCATATGTCCTTAATTTTCCAGACGTCCCAGACGTCTTAGATGTCCCATATGTCCTTAACGTCCCAGACGTCCCAGATGTCCCATATGTCCCTAACGTCCCAGACGTCTCAGATATCCCATATGTCCCATATGTCCTATATGTCCTTAATGTCCCAGGCGTCCCAGAACTCCCATATGTCCCATATGTCCCTAATGTCCCAGGCGTACTAAATGTCCCATATGACCTTAACGTGCCAGACGTCCCAGACGTCCTAGATGTCCCATATGTCCTTAACGTCCCAGACATCTCAGATGTCCCATATGTCCCTAACGTCCCAGACGTCCCAGATATACCATATGTCCCATATGTCCCTAATGTCCAGGCGTCCTAGATGTTCCATATGTCCCTAACGTCCCAGACGTCCTAAATGTCCCATATGTCCCTAACGTCCCAGACGTCCCAGCTGTCCCGTATGTCCTTAACGTCCTAGATGTCCCATATGTCCCTAACGTCCCAGACGTCCTAGACGTCCCATATGTCCTTAACGTCCCAGACGTCCCAGATGTCCCATATGTCCCTAACGTCCCAGACGTCCCAGATGTCCCATATGTTCCATACGTCCCTAATGTCCCAGGCGTCCTAAGTGTTCCATATGTCCCTAACGTCCCAGACGTCCTAAATGTCCCATATGTCCCTAACGTCCCAGACGTCCCAGCTGTCCCGTATGTCCCAAACGTCCCAGACGTCCCAGACGTCCTAGATGTCCCATATGTCCCTAACGTCCCAGACGTTTCTAATGTCCCAAATGTCCCTAACGTCCCAGACGTCCCAGACGTCCCAGCTGTCCCGTATGTCTTTAACGTCCTAGATGTCCCAGACGTCCTTGATGTCCCATATGTCCCTAACGTCCCAGACGTCCCATATGTCCCATATGTTCCATATGTCCCTAATGTCCCAGGCGTCCTAAGTGTTCCATATGTCCCTAACGTCCCAGACGTCCTAAATGTCCCATATGTCCCTAACGTCCCAGACATCCCAGCTGTCCCGTATGTCCCTAACGTCCCAGACGTCCCAGACGTCCCAGACGTCCTAGATGTCCCATATGTCATTAGCGTCCTAGATATCCCGGATGTCCCATATGTCCCTAACGTCCCAGACGTCCCAGATGTCCCATATGTCCCATATGTCCCTAATGTCCCAGGCGTCCTAAGTGTTCCATATGTCCCTAACGTCCCAGACGTCCTAAATGTCCCATATGTCCCTAACGTCCCAGACGTCCCAGCTGTCCCGTATGTTCCATATGTCCCTAATGTCCCAGGCGTCCTAAGTGTTCCATATGTCCCTAACGTCCCAGACGTCCTAAATGTCCAATATGTCCCTAACGTCCCAGACGTCCCAGCTGTCCCGTATGTCCCTAGCGTCCCAGACGTCCCAGACGTCCCAGACGTCCCAGACGTCCCAGACGTCCTAGATGTCCTATATGTCCCTAACGTCCCAGACGTCTCAGATGTCCTAGATGTCCCATATGTCCTTAACGTCCTAGACGTCCCAGATGTCTCATATGGCCCTAACGTCCCAGACGTCCTAGATGTCCCATATGTCCTTAACGTCCCAGACGTCCTATATGCCCCATATGTCCCTAACGTCCCAAGGTCCCAGATGTTTCATATGTCCCATATGTCCCTAATGTCTCAGGCGTCCCAGATGTCCCATATGTCCCATATGTCCCTAATGTCCCATTCGTCCTGAATGTACCATATGTCCTTAATGTCCCAGACGTCCCAGACGTCCTAGATGTGCCTTATGTCTTTAACGTCCCAAACGTCCCAGATGTCTCATATGACCATAACGTCCCAGACGTCCCAGATGTCCCATATGTCCCATATGTCCCTAATGTCCCAGGCCTCCTAAATGTTCCATATGTCCGTAACGTCCAAGACGTCCTAAATGTCCCATATGTCCCTAACGTTCCAGACGTCCCAGCTGTCCCGTATGTCCCTAACGTCCCGGACGTCCAGACGTCCTAGTGTCCCATATGTCCCTAACGTCTTAGACGTCCTAGATGTTCTATATGTCCCTAACGTCCCAGACGTCCCAGACGTCCCATCTGTCCTTAATGTCTTAGGCGTCCCAGATGTCCCATCTGTCCTTAATGTCCCAGGCGTGCCAGATGTCCCATATGTCCCATATGTCCTTAATGACCCAGGCGTCCTAAGTGTCCCATACGTTCTTAACTTCCCAGACGTCCCAGACGTAATAGATGTCCCATATGTCCTTAACGTCCTAGACGTCCCAGATGTCCCATATGTCCCTAACGTCCCAGGCGTCCTAAATTTCCCATATGTCCTTAACGTCCCAGACGTCCCAGATGTCCCATATGTCTCTAACGTCCCAGACGTCCCAGATGTCCCATATGTCCCTAACGTCCCAAACGTCCCAGATGTCCCATATGTCCCATATGTCCCAAACGTCCCAGGCGTCCTAAATGTCCCATATGTCCTTAACGTCCAAGACGTCCCAGATGTCCCATATGTCCCTAACGCCCAGACGTCCCAGATGTCCCATATGTCCCATATGTCCCTAACGTCCCAGGCGTCCTAAATTTCCCATATGTCCCTAACGTCCCAGACGTCCCAGATGTCCCATATGTCCCATATGTCCCTAACGTCCCAGACGTCCTAGATGTCCCATATGTCCTTAACGTCCCAGACGTCCCAGATGTCCCATATGTCCCTAACGTCCCAGACGTCTCAGATGTCCCATATGTCCCATATGTCCTTAACGTCTTAGGCGTCCTAAATGTCCCATATATCCTTAACGTCCCAGACGTCCCAGATGTCCCAAATGTTTCTAACGTCTCAGACGTCCTAGATGTTCCATATGCCCCTAACGTCCCAGACGTCCTAAATGTCCCATATGTTCCTAACGTCTCAGACGTCCCAACTGTCCCGTATGTCCCTAACGTCCCAGACGTCCCAGACGTCCTAGATGTCCCATATGTCCTTAGCGTCCCAGACGTCCCAGATGTCCCATATGTCCCTAACTTCCCAGACGTCCCAGATGTCCCATATGTCCCATATGTCCCTAATGTCCCAGGCGTCCAATATGTCCCATATGTTCCTAACGTCCCAGACGTCCCAAATGTCCCATATGTCCCATATGTCCCATATGTCACTAATGTCCCAGGCGTCCCAGATGTCCTATATGTCCCATATGTCCGTAATATCCCAGGCGTCCTAAATGTCCCATATGTCTTTAACGTCCCATACGTCTTAGATGTCCTTAACGTACCAGACATCCCAGATGTCCCATATGTCCCTAACGCCCCAGACGTCTTAGATGTCCCATATGTCCCATAGGTCCCTAACGTCCCAGACGTCCTAAATGTCCCATATGTCCCTAGAGTCCAAGACGTCCCAGCTGTCCCGTATGACCCTAACGTCCCAGACGTCTCAGACGTCCTAGATGTCCCATATGTTTTTAACGTCCCAGACGTCCTAGATAGCTTATACGTCCTTAACGTCCCAGACGTCCTAAAAGTCCCATATGTTCCTAACGTCCCAGACGTCCTAAAAGTCCCATATGTTCCTAACGTCTCATACGTCTTAGATGTCCTTAACGTACCAGACATCCCAGATGTCCCATATGTCCCTAACGCCCCAGACGTCTT
This sequence comes from Agriotes lineatus, assembly GCA_940337035.1. Classification (NCBI taxonomy): domain Eukaryota; kingdom Metazoa; phylum Arthropoda; class Insecta; order Coleoptera; family Elateridae; genus Agriotes; species Agriotes lineatus. Next base: position 245,960 of record CALNHX010000859.1, read on the forward strand.
AGATGTCCCATATGTCCCATAGGTCCCTAACGTCCCAGACGTCCTAAATGTCCCATATGTCCCTAGAGTCCAAGACGTCCCAGCTGTCGCGTATGACCCTAACGTCCCAGACGTCCCAGATGTCCCATATGTCCCATATGTCCCTAGTGTCCCAGGCGTCCCAGATGTCCCATATGTCCCTAACGTCCCAGACGTCCTAAAAGTTCCATATGTTCCTAACGTCCCAGACGTCCTAACTGTTCCGTATGTCCCTAACGTCCCAGACGTCCCAGACGTCCTAGATGTCCCATATGTCCTTAACGTCCCAAACGTCTCAGATGTCCCATATGTCCTTAACGTCCCAGACGTCTCAGATGTCCCATATGTTCAATATGTCCCTAATGTCCCAGGCGTCCTAAATGTCCCATATGTCTTTAACGTCCCAAACGTCCCATATGTCCCATATGACCTTAATGTCCCAGGCGTCCCAGAAGTCCCATATGTCCCATATGTCCCTAATGTCCCAGGCGTCCTAAATGTCTTATATGTCCTTAACGTCCCAGACGTCCCAGACGTCCTAGATGTCCCATATGTCCTAAACGTCCCAGACGTCCCAGACGTCCTAGATGTCCCATATGTCCCTAACGTGCCAGACGTCCTAGATGTCCTATATGTCAATAACGTCCCAGACGTCCCAGACGTCCCAGATGTCCCATATGTCTCATATGTCCCTAATGTCCCAGGCGTACTAAATGTCCCGTAAGTCCTTAACGTGCTAGACGTCCCAGACGTCCTAGATGTCCTATATGTGCTTAACGTCCCAGACGTCTCAGATGTCCCATATGTCCCCAACGTCCCAGACGTCCCAGATGTAACATATGTCCCATATGTCCCTAATGTCCCAGGCGTCCTAGATGTTCCATATGTCCCTAACGTCCCAGACGTCCTAAATGCCCCATATGTCCCTAACGTCCCAGACGTCCCAGCTGTCCCGTATGTCCTTAACGTCCTAGATGTCCCAGACGTCCTAGATGTCCCATATGTCCCTAACGTCCCAGACGTCCTAGACGTCCCATATGTCCTTAACGTCCCAGACGTCCCAGATGTTCCATATGTCCCTAATGTCCCAGGCGTCTTTAGTGTTCCATATGTCCCTAACGTCCCAGACGTCCTAAATGTCCCATATGTCCCTAACGTCCCAGACGTCCCAGCTGTTCCGTATGTCCCTAACGTTTCAGACGTCCCAGACGTCCTGGATGTCCCATACGTCCCTAACGTCCCAGACGTCCCAGATGTCCCAAATGTCCCTAACGTCCCAGACGTCCCAGATGTCCCATATGTCCCATATGTCCCTAATGTCCCAGACGTCCCAGATGTCCCATATGTCCCTAACGTCCCAGACGTCCCAGATGTCCCATATGTCCCTAACGTCCTAGACGTCCTAGATGTCCCATACATTCCTTACCGTCTCAGACGTCCCATATGCCCCATATGTCCCTAACGTCCCAGACGTCCCAGATGTCCCATATGTCCCATATGTCCCTAATGTCCCAAGCGTTCCAGATGTCCCATATGTCCTATATGTCCCTAATGTCTTAGGCGTCCTAAATGTCCCATATGTTCTTAACGTCCCAGACGTCCCAGACGTCCTAGATGTCCCACATGTCCTTAACGTCCCAGACGTCCCAGATGTCCCATCTGTCCCTAACGTCCCAGACGTCCCAGATGTTCCATATGTCCCATATGTCCCTAATGTCCCAAGCGTCCTAGATGTTCCATATGTCTCTAACGTCCCAGACGTCCTAAAAGTCCCATATGTCCTTAAAGTCCCAGACGTCCCAGCTGTCCCGTATGTCCATAACGTCGCAGACGTCCCAGATGTCCCATATGTCCCATATGTCCCTAATGTCCCAAACGTCCCAGCTGTCCCGTATGTCCCTAACGTCCCAGACGTCCTAGACGTCCTAGATGTCCCATATGTCCCTAACGTCCCAGCTGTCCCGTATGTCCCTAACGTCCCAGACGTCCTAGACGTCCTAGATGTCCCATATGTCCTTAACGTCCTAGACGTCCCAGATGTCCCATATGTCCCATATGTCCCTAATGTCCCAAACGTCCCAGCTGTCCCGTATGTCCCTAACGTCCCAGACGTCCTAGACGTCCTAGATGTCCCATATGTCCCTAACGTCCCAGACGTCCTAGATGTCCTATATGTCCCTAACGTCCCAGACGTCCCAGATGTCCTAGATGTCCCATATGTCCTTAACGTCCTAGACGTCCCAGATGTCCCATATGTCCCATATGTCCCTAATGTCCCAAACGTCCCAGTTGTCCCGTATGTCCCTAACGTCCCAGACGTCCTAGACGTCCTAGATGTCCCATATGTCCCTAACGTCCCAGACGTCCTAGATGTCCTATATGTGCCTAACGTCCCAGACGTCCCAGATGTCCTAGATGTCCCATATGTCCTTAACGTCCTAGACGTCCCAGAAGTCTCATATGGCCCTAACGTCCCAGACGTCCTAGATGTCCCATATGTCCTTAACGTCCCAGACGTCCCAGCCGTCCTAGATGTCCCATATGTCCTTAACGTCCCAGACGTCCCATATGCCCCATATGTCCCTAACGTCCCAACGTCCCAGATGTTTCATATGTCCCATATGTCCCTAATGTCTCAGGCGTCCCAGATGTCCCATATGTCCCATATGTCCCTAATGTCCCATTCGTCCTGAATGTACCATATGTCCTTAAAGTCCCAGACGTCCCAGACGTCCTAGATGTGCCATATGTCCTTAACGTCCCAGACGTCCCAGATGTCTCATATGACCATAACGTCCCAGACGTCCCAGATGTCCCATATGTTCCATATGTCCCTAATGTCCCAGGCCTCCTAAATGTTCCATATGTCCCTAACGTCCAAGACGTCTTAAATGTCCCATATGTCCCTAACGTTCCAGACGTCCCAGCTGTCCCGTATGTCCCTAACGTCCCGGACGTCCCAGACGTCCTAGTGTCCCATATGTCCCTAACGTCTTAGACGTCCTAGATGTCCTATATGTCCCTAACGTCCCAGACGTCCCAGACGTCCCATCTGTCCTTAATGTCTCAGGCGTCCTAGATGTTTCATATGTCCTTAACGTCCTAGACGTCCCAGAAGTCTCATATGGCCCTAACGTCCCAGACGTCCTAGATGTCCCATATGTCCTAAACGTCCAGACGTCCCAGACGTCCTAGATGTCCCATATGTCCCTAACGTGCCAGACGTCCTAGATGTCCTATATGTCCCTAACGTCCCAGACGTCCCAGATGTCCCATATGTCTCATATGTCCCTAATGTCCCAGGCGTACTAAATGTCTCGTAATTCCTTAACGTGCCAGACGTCCCAGACGTCCTAGATGTCCTATATGTCCTTAACGTCCCAGACGTCTCAGATGTCCCATATGTCCCTAACGTCCCAGACGTCCCAGATGTAACATATGTCCCATATGTCCCTAACGTCCCAGGCGTCCTAGATGTTCCATATGTCCCTAACGTCCCAGACGTCCTAAATGTCCCATATGTCCCTAACGTCCCAGACGTCCCAGCTGTCCCGTATGTCCTTAACGTCCTAGATGTCCCAGACGTCCTAGATGTCCCATATGTCCCTAACGTCCCAGACGTCCTAGACGTCCCATATGTCCTTAACGTCCCAGACGTCCCAGCTGTCCCGTATGTCCCTAACGTCCCACAGGTGCCAGACGTCCCAGACGTCCTAGATGTCCCATATGTCCTTAGCGTCCTAGATATCCCGGATGTCCCATATGTCCCTAACGTCCCAGACGTCCCAGATGTCCCATATGTCCCATATGTCCTTAATGTTCCAGGCGTCCTAAGTGTTCCATATGTCCCTAACGTCCCAGACGTCCTAAATGTCCCATATGTCCCTAACGTTCCAGACGTCCCAGCTGTCCCGTATGTTCCATATGTCCCTAATGTCCCAGGCGTCCTAAGTCTTCCATATGTCCCTAACGTCCCAGACGTCCTAAATGTCCCATATGTCCCTAACGTCCCAGCTGTCCCGTATGTCCCTAACGTCCCAGACGTCCCAGACGTCCTAGATGTCCCATATGTCCTTAGCGTCCTAGATATCCCGGATGTCCCATATGTCCCTAACGTCCTAGACGTCCCAGATGTCCCATATGTCCCATATGTCCCTAATGTCCCAAACGTCCCAGCTGTCCCGTATGTCCCTAACGTCCCAGACGTCCTAGACGTCCTAGATGTCCCATATGTCCCTAACGTCCCAGCTGTCCCGTATGTCCCTAACGTCCCAGACGTCCTAGACGTCCTAGATGTCCCATATGTCTTTAACGTCCTAGACGTCCCAGATGTCCCATATGTCCCATATGTCCCTAATGTCCCAAACGTCCCAGCTGTCCCGTATGTCCCTAACGTCCCAGACGTCCTAGACGTCCTAGATGTCCCATATGTCCCTAACGTCCCAGACGTCCTAGATGTCCTATATGTCCCTAACGTCCCAGACGTCCCAGATGTCCTAGATGTCCCATATGTCCTTAACGTCCTAGACGTCCCAGATGTCCCATATGTCCCATATGTCCCTAATGTCCCAAACGTCCCAGTTGTCCCGTATGTCCCTAACGTCCCAGACGTCCTAGACGTCCTAGATGTCCCATATGTCCTTAACGTCCCAGACGTCCCAGCCGTCCTAGATGTCCCATATGTCCTTAACGTCCCAGACGTCCCATATGCCCCATATGTCCCTAACGTCCCAACGTCCCAGATGTTTCATATGTCCCATATGTCCCTAATGTCTCAGGCGTCCCAGATGTCCCATATGTCCCATATGTCCCTAATGTCCCATTCGTCCTGAATGTACCATATGTCCTTAACGTCCCAGACGTCCCAGATGTCTCATATGACCATAACGTCCCAGACGTCCCAGATGTCCCATATGCCCCATATGTCCCTAACGTCCCAACGTCCCAGATGTTTCATATGTCCCATATGTCCCTAATGTCTCAGGCGTCCCAGATGTCCCATATGTCCCATATGTCCCTAATGTCCCATTCGTCCTGAATGTACCATATGTCCTTAACGTCCCAGACGTCCCAGATGTCTCATATGACCATAACGTCCCAGACGTCCTAGATGTGCCATATGTCCTTAACGTCCCAGACGTCCCAGATGTCTCATATGACCATAACGTCCCAGACGTCCCAGATGTCCCATATGTCCCATATGTCCCTAATGTCCCAGGCCTCCTAAATGTTCCATATGTCCCTAACGTCCAAGACGTCCTAAATGTCCCATATGTCCCTAACGTTCCAGACGTCCCAGCTGTCCCGTATGTCCCTAACGTCCCGGACGTCCCAGACGTCCTAGTGTCCCATAAGTCCCTAACGTCTTAGACGTCCTAGATGTCCTATATGTCCCTAACGTCCCAGACGTCCCAGACGTCCCATCTGTCCTTAATGTATCAGGCGTCCCAGATGTCCCATCTGTCCTTAATGTCCCAGGCGTGCCAGATGTCCCATATGTCCCATATGTCCTTAATGACCCAGGCGTCCTAAGTGTCCCATATGTTCTTAACTTCCCAGACGTCCCAGACGTAATAGATGTCCCATATGTCTCTAACGTCCCAGACGTCCCAGATGTCCCATATGTCCCATATGTCCCAAACGTCCCAGGCGTCCTAAATGTCCCATATGTCCTTAACGTCCAAGACGTCCCAGATGTCCCATATGTCCCTAACGTCCCAGACGTCCCAGATGTCCCATATGTCCCATATGTCCCTAACGTCCCATTCGTCCTAAATTTTCCATATGTCCTTAACGTCCCAGACGTCCCAGATGTCCCATCTGTCCTTAATGTCCCAGGCGTCCCAGATGTCTCATATGTCCCATATGTCCTTAATGACCCAGGCGTTATAAGTGTCTCATATGTCCTTAATTTTCCAGACGTCCCAGACGTCTTAGATGTCCCATATGTCCTTAACGTCCCAGACGTCCCAGATGTCCCATATGTCCCTAACGTCCCAGACGTCTCAGATATCCCATATGTCCCATATGTCCTATATGTCCTTAATGTCCCAGGCGTCCCAGAACTCCCATATGTCCCATATGTCCCTAATGTCCCAGGCGTACTAAATGTCCCATATGACCTTAACGTGCCAGACGTCCCAGACGTCCTAGATGTCCCATATGTCCTTAACGTCCCAGACGTCTCAGATGTCCCATATGTCCCTAACGTCCCAGACGTCCCAGGTATACCATATGTCCCATATGTCCCTAATGTCCAGGCGTCCTAGATGTTCCATATGTCCCTAACGTCCCAGATGTCCTAAATGTCCCATATGTCCCTAACGTCCCAGACGTCCCAGCTGTCCCGTATGTCCTTAACGTCCCAGATGTCCCATATGTCCCTAACGTCCCAGACGTCTCAGATATCCCATATGTCCCATATGTCCTATATGTCCTTAATGTCCCAGGCGTCCCAGAACTCCCATATGTCCCATATGTCCCTAATGTCCCAGGCGTACTAAATGTCCCATATGACCTTAACGTGCCAGACGTCCCAGACGTCCTAGATGTCCCATATGTCCTTAACGTCCCAGACGTCTCAGATGTCCCATATGTCCCTAACGTCCCAGACGTCCCAGATATACCATATGTCCCATATGTCCCTAATGTCCAGGCGTCCTAGATGTTCCATATGTCCCTAACGTCCCAGACGTCCTAAATGTCCCATATGTCCCTAGAGTCCAAGACGTCCCAGCTGTCCCGTATGACCCTAACGTCCCAGACGTCTCAGACATCCTAGATGTCCCATATGTTTTTAACGTCCCAGACGTCCTAGATAGCTTATATGTCCTTAACGTCCCAGACGTCCTAAAAGTCCCATATGTTCCTAACGTCCCAGACGTCCTAAAAGTCCCATATGTTCCTAACGTCCCATACGTCTTAGATGTCCTTAACGTACCAGACATCCCAGATGTCCCATATGTCCCTAACGCCCCAGACGTCTTAGATGTCCCATATGTCCCATAGGTCCCTAACGTCCCAGACGTCCTAAATGTCCCATATGTCCCTAGAGTCCAAGACGTCCCAGCTGTCGCGTATGACCCTAACGTCCCAGACGTCCCAGATGTCCCATATGTCCCATATGTCCCTAGTGTCCCAGGCGTCCCAGATGTCCCATATGTCCCTAACGTCCCAGACGTCCTAAAAGTTCCATATGTTCCTAACGTCCCAGACGTCCTAACTGTTCCGTATGTCCCTAACGTCCCAGACGTCCCAGACGTCCTAGATGTCCCATATGTCCTTAACGTCCCAAACGTCTCAGATGTCCCATATGTCCTTAACGTCCCAGACGTCCCAGATGTCCCATATGTTCAATATGTCCCTAATGTCCCAGGCGTCCTAAATGTCCCATATGTCTTTAACGTCCCAAACGTCCCATATGTCCCATATGACCTTAATGTCCCAGGCGTCCCAGAAGTCCCATATGTCCCATATGTCCCTAATGTCCCAGGCGTCCTAAATGTCTTATATGTCCTTAACGTCCCAGACGTCCCAGACGTCCTAGATGTCCCATATGTCCTAAACGTCCCAGACGTCCCAGACGTCCTAGATGTCCCATATGTCCCTAACGTGCCAGACGTCCTAGATGTCCTATATGTCAATAACGTCCCAGACGTCCCAGACGTCCCAGATGTCCCATATGTCTCATATGTCCCTAATGTCCCAGGCGTACTAAATGTCCCGTAAGTCCTTAACGTGCTAGACGTCCCAGACGTCCTAGATGTCCTATATGTGCTTAACGTCCCAGACGTCTCAGATGTTCGATATGTCCCCAACGTCCCAGACGTCCCAGATGTAACATATGTCTCATATGTCCTTAATGTCCCAGGCGTCCTAAATGTTCCATATGTCCCTAACGTCCCAGACGTCCTAAATGCCCCATATGTCCCTAACGTCCCAGACGTCCCAGCTGTCCCGTATGTCCTTAACGTCCTAGATGTCCCAGACGTCCTAGATGTCCCATATGTCCCTAACGTCCCAGACGTCCTAGACGTCCCATATGTCCTTAACGTCCCAAACGTCCCAGATGTTCCATATGTCCCTAATGTCCCAGGCGTCTTTAGTGTTCCATATGTCCCTAACGTCCCAGACGTCCTAAATGTCCCATATGTCCCTAACGTCCCAGACGTCCCAGCTGTTCCGTATGTCCCTAACGTTTCAGACGTCCCAGACGTCCTGGATGTCCCATACGTCCCTAACGTCCCAGACGTCCCATATGTCCCATATGTCCCTAGTGTCCCAGGCGTCCCAGATGTCCCATATGTCCCTAACGTCCCAGACGTCCTAAAAGTTCCATATGTTCCTAACGTCCCAGACGTCCTAACTGTTCCGTATGTCCCTAACGTCCCAGACGTCCCAGACGTCCTAGATGTCCCATATGTCCTTAACGTCCCAAACGTCTCAGATGTAACATATGTCCCATATGTCCCTAATGTCCCAGGCGTCCTAGATGTTCCATATGTCCCTAACGTCCCAGACGTCCTAAATGCCCCATATGTCCCTAACGTCCCAGACGTCCTAGACGTCCCATATGTCCTTAACGTCCCAGACGTCCCAGATGTTCCATATGTCCCTAATGTCCCAGGCGTCTTTAGTGTTCCATATGTCCCTAACGTCCCAGACGTCCTAAATGTCCCATATGTCCCTAACGTCCCAGACGTCCCAGCTGTTCCGTATGTCCCTAACGTTTCAGACGTCCCAGACGTCCTGGATGTCCCATACGTCCCTAACGTCCCAGACGTCCCAGATGTCCCAAATGTCCCTAACGTCCCAGACGTCCCAGATGTCCCATATGTCCCATATGTCCCTAATGTCCCAGACGTCCCAGATGTCCCATATGTCCCTAACGTCCCAGACGTCCCAGATGTCCCATATGTCCCTAACGTCCTAGACGTCCTAGATGTCCCATACATTCCTTAACGTCTCAGACGTCCCATATGCCCCATATGTCCCTAACGTCCCAGACGTCCCAGATGTCCCATATGTCCCATATGTCCCTAATGTCCCAAGCGTTCCAGCGGTCCCATATGTCCTATATGTCCCTAATGTCTTAGGCGTCCTAAATGTCCCATATGTTCTTAACGTCCCAGACGTCCCAGACGTCCTAGATGTCCCACATGTCCTTAACGTCCCAGACGTCCCAGATGTCCCATCTGTCCCTAACGTCCCAGACGTCCCAGATGTTCCATATGTCCCATATGTCCCTAATGTCCCAAGCGTCCTAGATGTTCCATATGTCTCTAACGTCCCAGACGTCCTAAAAGTCCCATATGTCCTTAAAGTCCCAGACGTCCCAGCTGTCCCGTATGTCCATAACGTCGCAGACGTCCCAGATGTCCCATATGTCCCATATGTCCCTAATGTCCCAAACGTCCCAGCTGTCCCGTATGTCCCTAACGTCCCAGACGTCCTAGACGTCCTAGATGTCCCATATGTCCCTAACGTCCCAGCTGTCCCGTATGTCCCTAACGTCCCAGACGTCCTAGACGTCCTAGATGTCCCATATGTCCTTAACGTCCTAGACGTCCCAGATGTCCCATATGTCCCATATGTCCCTAATGTCCCAAACGTCCCAGCTGTCCCGTATGTCCCTAACGTCCCAGACGTCCTAGACGTCCTAGATGTCCCATATGTCCCTAACGTCCCAGACGTCCTAGATGTCCTATATGTCCCTAACGTCCCAGACGTCCCAGATGTCCTAGATGTCCCATATGTCCTTAACGTCCTAGACGTCCCAGATGTCCCATATGTCCCATATGTCCCTAATGTCCCAAACGTCCCAGTTGTCCCGTATGTCCCTAACGTCCCAGACGTCCTAGACGTCCTAGATGTCCCATATGTCCCTAACGTCCCAGACGTCCTAGATGTCCTATATGTGCCTAACGTCCCAGACGTCCCAGATGTCCTAGATGTCCCATATGTCCTTAACGTCCTAGACGTCCCAGAAGTCTCATATGGCCCTAACGTCCCAGACGTCCTAGATGTCCCATATGTTCTTAACGTCCCAGACGTCCCAGCCGTCCTAGATGTCCCATATGTCCTTAACGTCCCAGACGTCCCATATGCCCCATATGTCCCTAACGTCCCAACGTCCCAGATGTTTCATATGTCCCATATGTCCCTAATGTCTCAGGCGTCCCAGATGTCCCATATGTCCCATATGTCCCTAATGTCCCATTCGTCCTGAATGTACCATATGTCCTTAAAGTCCCAGACGTCCCAGACGTCCTAGATGTGCCATATGTCCTTAACGTCCCAGACGTCCCAGATGTCTCATATGACCATAACGTCCCAGACGTCCCAGATGTCCCATATGTCCCTAACGTCCCAGACGTCCTAGACGTCCCATATGTCCCTAATGTCCCATTCGTCCTGAATGTACCATATGTCCTTAAAGTCCCAGACGTCCCAGACGTCCTAGATGTGCCATATGTCCTTAACGTCCCAGACGTCCCAGATGTCTCATATGACCATAACGTCCCAGACGTCCCAGATGTCCCATATGTCCCTAACGTCCCAGACGTCCTAGACGTCCCATATGTCCTTAACGTCCCAGACGTCCCAGCTGTCCCGTATGTCCCTAACGTCCCACAGGTGCCAGACGTCCCAGACGTCCTAGATGTCCCATATGTCCTTAGCGTCCTAGATATCCCGGATGTCCCATATGTCCCTAACGTCCCAGACGTCCCAGATGTCCCATATGTCCCATATGTCCTTAATGTTCCAGGCGTCCTAAGTGTTCCATATGTCCCTAACGTCCCAGACGTCCTAAATGTCCCATATGTCCCTAACGTTCCAGACGTCCCAGCTGTCCCGTATGTTCCATATGTCCCTAATGTCCCAGGCGTCCTAAGTCTTCCATATGTCCCTAACGTCCCAGACGTCCTAAATGTCCCATATTTCCCTAACGTCCCAGCTGTCCCGTATGTCCCTAACGTCCCAGACGTCCCAAACGTCCTAGATGTCCCATATGTCCTTAGCGTCCTAGATATCCCGGATGTCCCATATGTCCCTAACGTCCTAGACGTCCCAGATGTCCCATATGTCCCATATGTCTCTAATGTCCCAAACGTCCCAGCTGTCCCGTATGTCCCTAACGTCCCAGACGTCCTAGACGTCCTAGATGTCCCATATGTCCCTAACGTCCCAGCTGTCCCGTATGTCCCTAACGTCCCAGACGTCCTAGACGTCCTAGATGTCCCATATGTCCTTAACGTCCTAGACGTCCCAGATGTCCCATATGTCCCATATGTCCCTAATGTCCCAAACGTCCCAGCTGTCCCGTATGTCCCTAACGTCCCAGACGTCCTAGACGTCCTAGATGTCCCATATGTCCCTAACGTCCCAGACGTCCTAGATGTCCTATATGTCCCTAACGTCCCAGACGTCCCAGATGTCCTAGATGTCCCATATGTCCTTAACGTCCTAGACGTCCCAGATGTCCCATATGTCCCATATGTCCCTAATGTCCCAAACGTCCCGGTTGTCCCGTATGTCCCTAACGTCCCAGACGTCCTAGACGTCCTAGATGTCCCATATGTCCCTAACGTCCCAGACGTCCTAGCTGTCCTATATGTGCATAACGTCCCAGACGTCCCAGATGTCCTAGATGTCCCATATGTCCTTAACGTCCTAGACGTCCCAGAAGTCTCATATGGCCCTAACGTCCCAGACGTCCTAGATGTCTCATATGTCCTTAACGTCCCAGACGTCCCAGCCGTCCTAGATGTCCCATATGTCCTTAACGTCCCAGACGTCCCATATGCCCCATATGTCCCTAACGTCCCAACGTCCCAGATGTTTCATATGTCCCATATGTCCCTAATGTCTCAGGCGTCCCAGATGTCCCATATGTCCCATATGTCCCTAATGTCCCATTCGTCCTGAATGTACCATATGTCCTTAATGTCCCAGACGTCCCAGACGTCCTAGATGTGCCATATGTCCTTAACGTCCCAGACGTCCCAGATGTCTCATATGACCATAACGTCCCAGACGTCCCAGATGTCCCATATGTCCCATATGTCCCTAATGTCCCAGGCCTCCTAAATGTTCCATATGTCCCTAACGTCCAAGACGTCCTAAATGTCCCATATGTCCCTAACGTTCCAGACGTCCCAGCTGTCCCGTATGTCCCTAACGTCCCGGACGTCCCAGACGTCCTAGTGTCCCATAAGTCCCTAACGTCTTAGACGTCCTAGATGTCCTATATGTCCCTAACGTCCCAGACGTCCCAGACGTCCCATCTGTCCTTAATGTCTCAGGCGTCCCAGATGTCCCATCTGTCCTTAATGTCCCAGGCGTGCCAGATGTCCCATATGTCCCATATGTCCTTAATGACCCAGGCGTCCTAAGTGTCCCATATGTTCTTAACTTCCCAGACGTCCCAGACGTAATAGATGTCCCATATGTCTCTAACGTCCCAGACGTCCCAGATGTCCCATATGTCCCATATGTCCCAAACGTCCCAGGCGTCCTAAATGTCCCATATGTCCTTAACGTCCAAGACGTCCCAGATGTCCCATATGTCCCTAACGTCCCAGACGTCCCAGATGTCCCATATGTCCCATATGTCCCTAACGTCCCATTCGTCCTAAATTTTCCATATGTCCTTAACGTCCCAGACGTCCCAGATGTCCCATCTGTCCTTAATGTCCCAGGCGTCCCAGATGTCTCATATGTCCCATATGTCCTTAATGACCCAGGCGTCCTAAGTGTCTCATATGTCCTTAATTTTCCAGACGTCCCAGACGTCTTAGATGTCCCATATGTCCTTAACGTCCCAGACGTCCCAGATGTCCCATATGTCCCTAACGTCCCAGACGTCTCAGATATCCCATATGTCCCATATGTCCTATATGTCCTTAATGTCCCAGGCGTCCCAGAACTCCCATATGTCCCATATGTCCCTAATGTCCCAGGCGTACTAAATGTCCCATATGACCTTAACGTGCCAGACGTCCCAGACGTCCTAGATGTCCCATATGTCCTTAACGTCCCAGACGTCTCAGATGTCCCATATGTCCCTAACGTCCCAGACGTCCCAGATATACCATATGTCCCATATGTCCCTAATGTCCAGGCGTCCTAAATGTTCCATATGTCCCTAACGTCCCAGACGTCCTAAATGTCCCATATGTCCCTAACGTCCCAGACGTCCCAGCTGTCCCGTATGTCCTTAACGTCCTAGATGTCCCATATGTCCTTAACGTCCCAGACGTCCCAGATGTCCCATATGTCCCTAACGTCCCAGACGTCCCAGATGTCCCATATGTTCCATACGTCCCTAATGTCCCAGGCGTCCTAAGTGTTCCATATGTCCCTAACGTCCCAGACGTCCTAAATGTCCCATATGTCCCTAACGTCCCAGACGTCCCAGCTGTCCCGTATGTCCCTAACGTCCCAGACGTCCCAGACGTCCTAGATGTCCCATATGTCCCTAACGTCCCAGACGTTCTAGATGTCCCAAATGTCCCTAACGTCCCAGACGTCCCAGACGTCCCAGCTGTCCCGTATGTCTTTAACGTCCTAGATGTCCCAGACGTCCTTGATGTCCCATATGTCCCTAACGTCCCAGGCGTCCCAGCTGTCCCGTATGTCCCTAACGTCCCAGACGTCCCAGCTGTCCCGTATGTCCTTAACGTCCTAGATGTCCCATATGTCCTTAACGTCCCAGACGTCCCAGATGTCCCATATGTCCCTAACGTCCCAGACGTCCCAGATGTCCCATATGTTCCATACGTCCCTAATGTCCCAGGCGTCCTAAGTGTTCCATATGTCCCTAACGTCCCAGCCGTCCTAAATGTCCCATATGTCCCTAACGTCCCAGACGTCCCAGCTGTCCCGTATGTCCCTAACGTCCCAGACGTCCCAGACGTCCCAGACGTCCTAGATGTCCCATATGTCCTTAGCGTCCTAGATATCCCGGATGTCCCATATGTCCCTAACGTCCCAGACGTCCCAGATGTCCCATATGTCCCATATGTCCCTAATGTCCCAGGCGTCCTAAGTGTTCCATATGTCCCTAACGTCCCAGACGTCCTAAATGTCCCATATGTCCCTAACGTCCCAGACGCCCCAGCTGTCCCGTATGTTCCATATGTCCCTAATGTCCCAGGCGTCCTAAGTGTTCCATATGTCCCTAACGTCCCAGACGTCCTAAATGTCCAATATGTCCCTAACGTCCCAGACGTCCCAGCTGTCCCGTATGTCCCTAACGTCCCAGACGTCCCAGACGTCCCAGACGTCCCAGACGTCCCAGACGTCCTAGATGTCCTATATGTCCCTAACGTCCCAGACGTCTCAGATGTCCTAGATGTCCCATATGTCCTTAACGTCGCAGACGTCCTATATGCCCCATATGTCCCTAACGTCCCAAGGTCCCAGATGTTTCATATGTCCCATATGTCCCTAATGTCTCAGGCGTCCCAGATGTCCCATATGTCCCATATGTAGCTAATGTCCCATTCGTCCTGAATGTACCATATGTCCTTAATGTCCCAGACGTCCCAGACGTCCTAGATGTGCCTTATGTCCTTAACGTCCCAAACGTCCCAGATGTCTCATATGACCATAACGTCCCAGACGTCCCAGATGTCCCATATGTCCCATATGTCCCTAATGTCCCAGGCCTCCTAAATGTTCCATATGTCCGTAACGTCCAAGACGTCCTAGATGTTCTATATGTCCCTAACGTCCCAGACGTCCCAGACGTCCCATCTGTCCTTAATGTCTTAGGCGTCCCAGATGTCCCATCTGTCCTTAATGTCCCAGGCGTGCCAGATGTCCCATATGTCCCATATGTCCTTAATGACCCAGGCGTCCTAAGTGTCCCATACGTTCTTAACTTCCCAGACGTCCCAGACGTAATAGATGTCCCATATGTCCTTAACGTCCTAGACGTCCCAGATGTCCCATATGTCCCTAACGTCCCAGGCGTCCTAAATTTCCCATATGTCCTTAACGTCCCAGACGTCCCAGTTGTCCCATATGTCCCTAACGTCCCAGACGTCCCAGATGTCCCATATGTCCCTAACGTCCCAAACGTCCCAGATGTCCCATATGTCCCATATGTCGCAAACGTCCCAGGCGTCCTAAATGTCCCATATGTCCTTAACGTCCAAGACGTCCCAGATGTCCCATATGTCCCTAACGCCCAGACGTCCCAGATGTCCCATATGTCCCATATGTCCCTAACGTCCCAGGCGTCCTAAATTTCCCATATGTCCCTAACGTCCCAGACGTCCCAGATGTCCCATATGTCCCATATGTCCCTAACGTCCCAGACGTCCTAGATGTCCCATATGTCCTTAACGTCCCAGACGTCCCAGATGTCCCATATGTCCCTAACGTCCCAGACGTCTCAGATGTCCCACATGTCCCATATGTCCCTAACGTCCCAGACGTTCTAGATGTCCCAAATGTCCCTAACGTCCCAGACGTCCCAGACGTCCCAGCTGTCCCGTATGTCTTTAACGTCCTAGATGTCCCAGACGTCCTTGATGTCCCATATGTCCCTAACGTCCCAGACGTCCTATATGTCCCATATGTTCCATATGTCCCTAATGTCCCAGGCGTCCTAAGTGTTCCATATGTCCCTAACGTCCCAGACGTCCCAGCTCTCCCGTATGTCCCTAACGTCCCAGACGTCCCAGACGTCCCAGACGTCCTAGATGTCCCATATGTCCTTAGCGTCCTAGATATCCCGGATGTCCCATATGTCCCTAACGTCCCAGACGTCCCAGATGTCCCATATGTCCCATATGTCCCTAATGTCCCAGGCGTCCTAAGTGTTCCATATGTCCCTAACGTCCCAGACGTCCTAAATGTCCCATATGTCCCTAACGTCCCAGACGTCCCAGCTGTCCCGTATGTTCCATATGTCCCTAATGTCCCAGGCGTCCTAAGTGTTCCATATGTCCCTAACGTCCCAGACGTCCTAAATGTCCAATATGTCCCTAACGTCCCAGACGTCCCAGCTGTCCCGTATGTCCCTAACGTCCCAGACGTCCCAGACGTCCCAGACGTCCCAGACGTCCTAGATGTCCTATATGTCCCTAACGTCCCAGACGTCTCAGATGTCCTAGATGTCCCATATGTCCTTAACGTCCTAGACGTCCCAGATGTCTCATATGGCCCTAACGTCCCAGACGTCCTAGATGTCCCATATGTCCTTAACGTCCCAGACGTCCTATATGCCCCATATGTCCCTAACGTCCCAAGGTCCCAGATGTTTCATATGTCCCATATGTCCCTAATGTCTCAGGCGTCCCAGATGTCCCATATGTCCCATATGTCCCTAATGTCCCATTCGTCCTGAATGTACCATATGTCCTTAATGTCCCAGACGTCCCAGACGTCCTAGATGTGCCTTATGTCCTTAACGTCCGTAACGTCCCAGATGTCTCATATGACCATAACGTCCCAGACGTCCCAGATGTCCCATATGTCCCATATGTCCCTAATGTCCCAGGCCTCCTAAATGTTCCATATGTCCGTAACGTCCAGGACGTCCTAAATGTCCCATATGTCCCTAACGTTCCAGACGTCCCAGCTGTCCCGTATGTCCCTAACGTCCCGGACGTCCAGACGTCCTAGTGTCCCATATGTCCCTAACGTCTTAGACGTCCTAGATGTTCTATATGTCCCTAACGTCCCAGACGTCCCAGACGTCCCATCTGTCCTTAATGTCTTAGGCGTCCCAGATGTCCCATCTGTCCTTAATGTCCCAGGCGTGCCAGATGTCCCATATGTCCCATATGTCCTTAATGACCCAGGCGTCCTAAGTGTCCCATACGTTCTTAACTTCCCAGACGTCCCAGACGTAATAGATGTCCCATATGTCCTTAACGTCCTAGACGTCCCAGATGTCCCATATGTCCCTAACGTCCCAGGCGTCCTAAATTTCCCATATGTCCTTAACGTCCCAGACGTCCCAGATGTCCCATATGTCCCTAACGTCCCAGACGTCCCAGATGTCCTATATGTCCCTAACGTCCCAAACGTCCCAGATGTCCCATATGTCCCATATGTCCCAAACGTCCCAGGCGTCCTAAATGTCCCATATGTCCTTAACGTCCAAGACGTCCCAGATGTCCCATATGTCCCTAACGCCCAGACGTCCCAGATGTCCCATATGTCCCATATGTCCCTAACGTCCCAGGCGTCCTAAATTTCCCATATGTCCCTAACGTCCCAGACGTCCCAGATGTCCCATATGTCCCATATGTCCCTAACGTCCCAGACGTCCTAGATGTCCCATATGTCCTTAACGTCCCAGACGTCCCAGTTGTCCCATATGTCCCTAACGTCCCAGACGTCTCAGATGTCCCATATGTCCCATATGTCCTTAACGTCTTAGGCGTCCTAAATGTCCCATATATCCTTAACGTCCCAGACGTCCCAGATGTCCCAAATGTTTCTAACGTCTCAGACGTCCTAGATGTTCCATATGCCCCTAACGTCCCAGACGTCCTAAATGTCCCATATGTTCCTAACGTCTCAGACGTCCCAACTGTCCCGTATGTCCCTAACGTCCCAGACGTCCCAGACGTCCTAGATGTCCCATATGTCCTTAGCGTCCCAGACGTCCCAGATGTCCCATATGTCCCTAACTTCCCAGACGTCCCAGATGTCCCATATGTCCCATATGTCCCTAATGTCCCAGGCGTCCAATATGTCCCATATGTCCCTAACGTCCCAGACGTCCCAGACGTCCTAGATGTCCCATATGTCCTTAACGTCCCTAACGTCCCAGATGTCTCATATGTTTCTAACGTCCCAGACGTCCCAAATATCCCATATGTCCCATATGTCCCATATGTCGCTAATGTCCCAGGCGTCCCAGATGTCCCATATGTCCCATATGTCCGTAATATCCCAGGCGTCCTAAATGTCCCATATGTCTTTAACGTCCCATACGTCTTAGATGTCCTTAACGTACCAGACATCCCAGATGTCCCATATGTCCCTAACGCCCCAGACGTCTTAGATGTCCCATATGTCCCATAGGTCCCTAACGTCCCAGACGTCCTAAATGTCCCATATGTCCCTAGAGTCCAAGACGTCCCAGCTGTCCCGTATGACCCTAACGTCCCAGACGTCTCAGACGTCCTAGATGTCCCATATGTTTTTAACGTCCCAGACGTCCTAGATAGCTTATATGTCCTTAACGTCCCAGACGTCCTAAAAGTCCCATATGTTCCTAACGTCCCAGACGTCCTAAAAGTCCCATATGTTCCTAACGTCCCATACGTCTTAGATGTCCTTAACGTACCAGACATCCCAGATGTCCCATATGTCCCTAACGCCCCAGACGTCTTAGATGTCCCATATGTCCCATAGGTCCCTAACGTCCCAGACGTCCTAAATGTCCCATATGTCCCTAGAGTCCAAGACGTCCCAGCTGTCGCGTATGACCCTAACGTCCCAGACGTCCCAGATGTCCCATATGTCCCATATGTCCCTAGTGTCCCAGGCGTCCCAGATGTCCCATATGTCCCTAACGTCCCAGACGTCCTAAAAGTTCCATATGTTCCTAACGTCCCAGACGTCCTAACTGTTCCGTATGTCCCTAACGTCCCAGACGTCCCAGACGTCCTAGATGTCCCATATGTCCTTAACGTCCCAAACGTCTCAGATGTCCCATATGTCCTTAACGTCCCAGACGTCCCAGATGTCCCATATGTTCAATATGTCCCTAATGTCCCAGGCGTCCTAAATGTCCCATATGTCTTTAACGTCCCAAACGTCCCATATGTCCCATATGACCTTAATGTCCCAGGCGTCCCAGAAGTCCCATATGTCCCATATGTCCCTAATGTCCCAGGCGTCCTAAATGTCTTATATGTCCTTAACGTCCCAGACGTCCCAGACGTCCTAGATGTCCCATATGTCCTAAACGTCCCAGACGTCCCAGACGTCCTAGATGTCCCATATGTCCCTAACGTGCCAGACGTCCTAGATGTCCTATATGTCAATAACGTCCCAGACGTCCCAGACGTCCCAGATGTCCCATATGTCTCATATGTCCCTAATGTCCCAGGCGTACTAAATGTCCCGTAAGTCCTTAACGTGCTAGACGTCCCAGACGTCCTAGATGTCCTATATGTGCTTAACGTCCCAGACGTCTCAGATGTTCGATATGTCCCCAACGTCCCAGACGTCCCAGATGTAACATATGTCTCATATGTCCTTAATGTCCCAGGCGTCCTAAATGTTCCATATGTCCCTAACGTCCCAGACGTCCTAAATGCCCCATATGTCCCTAACGTCCCAGACGTCCCAGCTGTCCCGTATGTCCTTAACGTCCTAGATGTCCCAGACGTCCTAGATGTCCCATATGTCCCTAACGTCCCAGACGTCCTAGACGTCCCATATGTCCTTAACGTCCCAAACGTCCCAGATGTTCCATATGTCCCTAATGTCCCAGGCGTCTTTAGTGTTCCATATGTCCCTAACGTCCCAGACGTCCTAAATGTCCCATATGTCCCTAACGTCCCAGACGTCCCAGCTGTTCCGTATGTCCCTAACGTTTCAGACGTCCCAGACGTCCTGGATGTCCCATACGTCCCTAACGTCCCAGACGTCCCATATGTCCCATATGTCCCTAGTGTCCCAGGCGTCCCAGATGTCCCATATGTCCCTAACGTCCCAGACGTCCTAAAAGTTCCATATGTTCCTAACGTCCCAGACGTCCTAACTGTTCCGTATGTCCCTAACGTCCCAGACGTCCCAGACGTCCTAGATGTCCCATATGTCCTTAACGTCCCAAACGTCTCAGATGTCCCATATGTCCTTAACGTCCCAGACGTCCCAGATGTCCCATATGTTCAATATGTCCCTAATGTCCCAGGCGTCCTAAATGTCCCATATGTCTTTAACGTCCCAAACGTCCCATATGTCCCATATGACCTTAATGTCCCAGGCGTCCCAGAAGTCCCATATGTCCCATATGTCCCTAATGTCCCAGGCGTCCTAAATGTCTTATATGTCCTTAACGTCCCAGACGTCCCAGACGTCCTAGATGTCCCATATGTCCTAAACGTTCCAGACGTCCCAGACGTCCTAGATGTCCCATATGTCCCTAACGTGCCAGACGTCCTAGATGTCCTATATGTCAATAACGTCCCAGACGTCCCAGACGTCCCAGATGTCCCATATGTCTCATATGTCCCTAATGTCCCAGGCGTACTAAATGTCCCGTAAGTCCTTAACGTGCTAGACGTCCCAGACGTCCTAGATGTCCTATATGTGCTTAAAGTCCCAGACGTCTTAGATGTCCCATATGTCCCCAACGTCCCAGACGTCCCAGATGTAACATATGTCCCATATGTCCCTAATGTCCCAGGCGTCCTAGATGTTCCATATGTCCCTAACGTCCCAGACGTCCTAAATGCCCCATATGTCCCTAACGTCCCAGACGTCCCAGCTGTCCCGTATGTCCTTAACGTCCTAGATGTCCCAGACGTCCTAGATGTCCCATATGTCCCTAACGTCCCAGACGTCCTAGACGTCCCATATGTCCTTAACGTCCCAGACGTCCCAGATGTTCCATATGTCCCTAATGTCCCAGGCGTCTTTAGTGTTCCATATGTCCCTAACGTCCCAGACGTCCTAAATGTCCCATATGTCCCTATCGTCCCAGACGTCCCAGCTGTTCCGTATGTCCCTAACGTTTCAGACGTCCCAGATGTCCTGGATGTCCCATACGTCCCTAACGTCCCAGACGTCCCAGATGTCCCAAATGTCCCTAACGTCCCAGACGTCCCAGATGTCCCATATGTCCCATATGTCCCTAATGTCCCAGACGTCCCAGATGTCCCATATGTCCCTAACGTCCCAGACGTCCCAGATGTCCCATATGTCCCTAACGTCCTAGACGTCCTAGATGTCCCATACATTCCTTAACGTCTCAGACGTCCCATATGCCCCATATGTCCCTAACGTCCCAGACGTCCCAGATGTCCCATATGTCCCATATGTCCCTAATGTCCCAAGCGTTCCAGATGTCCCATATGTCCTATATGTCCCTAATGTCTTAGGCGTCCTAAATGTCCCATATGTTCTTAACGTCCCAGACGTCCCAGACGTCCTAGATGTCCCACATGTCCTTAACGTCCCAGACGTCCCAGATGTCCCATCTGTCCCTAACGTCCCAGACGTCCCAGATGTTCCATATGTCCCATATGTCCCTAATGTCCCAAGCGTCCTAGATGTTCCATATGTCTCTAACGTCCCAGACGTCCTAAAAGTCCCATATGTCCTTAAAGTCCCAGACGTCCCAGCTGTCCCGTATGTCCATAACGTCGCATACGTCCCAGATGTCCCATATGTCCCATATGTCCCTAATGTCCCAAACGTCCCAGCTGTCCCGTATGTCCCTAACGTCCCAGACGTCCTAGACGTCCTAGATGTCCCATATGTCCCTAACGTCCCAGCTGCCCCGTATGTCCTTAACGTCCCAGACGTCCTAGACGTCCTAGATGTCCCATATGTCCTTAACGTCCTAGACGTCCCAGATGTCCCATATGTCCCATATGTCCCTAATGTCCCAAACGTCCCAGCTGTCCCGTATGTCCCTAACGTCCCAGACGTCCTAGACGTCCTAGATGTCCCATATGTCCCTAACGTCCCAGACGTCCTAGATGTCCTATATGTCCCTAACGTCCCAGACGTCCCAGATGTCCTAGATGTCCCATATGTCCTTAACGTCCTAGACGTCCCAGATGTCCCATATGTCCCATATGTCCCTAATGTCCCAAACGTCCCAGTTGTCCCGTATGTCCCTAACGTCCCAGACGTCCTAGACGTCCTAGATGTCCCATATGTCCCTAACGTCCCAGACGTCCTAGATGTCCTATATGTGCCTAACGTCCCAGACGTCCCAGATGTCCTAGATGTCCCATATGTCCTTAACGTCCTAGACGTCCCAGAAGTCTCATATGGCCCTAACGTCCCAGACGTCCTAGATGTCCCATATGTCCTTAACGTCCCAGACGTCCCAGCCGTCCTAGATGTCCCATATGTCCTTAACGTCCCAGACGTCCCATATGCCCCATATGTCCCTAACGTCCCAACGTCCCAGATGTTTCATATGTCCCATATGTCCCTAATGTCTCAGGCGTCCCAGATGTCCCATATGTCCCATATGTCCCTAATGTCCCATTCGTTATGAATGTACCATATGTCCTTAAAGTTCCAGACGTCCCAGACGTCCTAGATGTGCCATATGTCCTTAACGTCCCAGACGTCCCAGATGTCTCATATGACCATAACGTCCCAGACGTCCCAGATGTCCCATATGTTCCATATGTCCCTAATGTCCCAGGCCTCCTAAATGTTCCATATGTCCCTAACGTCCAAGACGTCCTAAATGTCCCATATGTCCCTAACGTTCCAGACGTCCCAGCTGTCCCGTATGTCCCTAACGTCCCGGACGTCCCAGACGTCCTAGTGTCCCATATGTCCCTAACGTCTTAGACGTCCTAGATGTCCTATATGTCCCTAACGTCCCAGACGTCCCAGACGTCCCATCTGTCCTTAATGTCTCAGGCGTCCTAGATGTTTCATATGTCCTTAACGTCCTAGACGTCCCAGAAGTCTCATATGGCCCTAACGTCCCAGACGTCCTAGATGTCCCATATGTCCTAAACGTCCCAGACGTCCCAGACGTCCTAGATGTCCCATATGTCCCTAACGTGCCAGACGTCCTAGATGTCCTATATGTCCCTAACGTCCCAGACGTCCCAGATGTCCCATATGTCTCATATGTCCCTAATGTCCCAGGCGTACTAAATGTCTCGTAATTCCTTAACGTGCCAGACGTCCCAGACGTCCTAGATGTCCTATATGTCCTTAACGTCCCAGACGTCTCAGATGTCCCATATGTCCCTAACGTCCCAGACGTCCCAGATGTAACATATGTCCCATATGTCCCTAACGTCCCAGGCGTCCTAGATGTTCCATATGTCCCTAACGTCCCAGACGTCCTAAATGTCCCATATGTCCCTAACGTCCCAGACGTCCCAGCTGTCCCGTATGTCCTTAACGTCCTAGATGTCCCAGACGTCCTAGATGTCCCATATGTCCCTAACGTCCCAGACGTCCTAGACGTCCCATATGTCCTTAACGTCCCAGACGTCCCAGCTGTCCCGTATGTCCCTAACGTCCCACAGGTGCCAGACGTCCCAGACGTCCTAGATGTCCCATATGTCCTTAGCGTCCTAGATATCCCGGATGTCCCATATGTCCCTAACGTCCCAGACGGCCCAGATGTCCCATATGTCCCATATGTCCTTAATGTTCCAGGCGTCCTAAGTGTTCCATATGTCCCTAACGTCCCAGACGTCCTAAATGTCCCATATGTCCCTAACGTTCCAGACGTCCCAGCTGTCCCGTATGTTCCATATGTCCCTAATGTCCCAGGCGTCCTAAGTCTTCCATATGTCCCTAACGTCCCAGACGTCCTAAATGTCCCATATGTCCCTAACGTCCCAGCTGTCCCGTATGTCCCTAACGTCCCAGACGTCCCAGACGTCCTAGATGTCCCATATGTCCTTAGCGTCCTAGATATCCCGGATGTCCCATATGTCCCTAACGTCCTAGACGTCCCAGATGTCCCATATGTCCCATATGTCCCTAATGTCCCAAACGTCCCAGCTGTCCCGTATGTCCCTAACGTCCCAGACGTCCTAGACGTCCTAGATGTCCCATATGTCCCTAACGTCCCAGCTGTCCCGTATGTCCCTAACGTCCCAGACGTCCTAGACGTCCTAGATGTCCCATATGTCCTTAACGTCCTAGACGTCCCAGATGTCCCATATGTCCCATATGTCCCTAATGTGCCAAACGTCCCAGCTGTCCCGTATGTCCCTAACGTCCCAGACGTCCTAGACGTCCTAGATGTCCCATATGTCCCTAACGTCCCAGACGTCCTAGATGTCCTATATGTCCCTAACGTCCCAGACGTCCCAGATGTCCTAGATGTCCCATATGTCCTTAACGTCCTAGACGTCCCAGATGTCCCATATGTCCCATATGTCCCTAATGTCCCAAACGTCCCAGTTGTCCCGTATGTCCCTAACGTCCCAGACGTCCTAGACGTCCTAGATGTCCCATATGTCCCTAACGTCCCAGACGTCCTAGATGTCCTATATGTGCCTAACGTCCCAGACGTCCCAGATGTCCTAGATGTCCCATATGTCCTTAACGTCCTAGACGTCCCAGAAGTCTCATATGGCCCTAACGTCCCAGACGTCCTAGATGTCCCATATGTCCTTAACGTCCCAGACGTCCCAGCCGTCCTAGATGTCCCATATGTCCTTAACGTCCCAGACGTCCCATATGCCCCATATGTCCCTAACGTCCCAACGTCCCAGATGTTTCATATGTCCCATATGTCCCTAATGTCTCAGGCGTCCCAGATGTCCCATATGTCCCATATGTCCCTAATGTCCCATTCGTCCTGAATGTACCATATGTCCTTAATGTCCCAGACGTCCCAGACGTCCTAGATGTGCCATATGTCCTTAACGTCCCAGACGTCCCAGATGTCTCATATGACCATAACGTCCCAGACGTCCCAGATGTCCCATATGTTCCATATGTCCCTAATGTCCCAGGCCTCCTAAATGTTCCATATGTCCCTAACGTCCAAGACGTCCTAAATGTCCCATATGTCCCTAACGTTCCAGACGTCCCAGCTGTCCCGTATGTCCTTAACGTCCCGGACGTCCCAGACGTCCTAGTGTCCCATAAGTCCCTAACGTCTTAGACGTCCTAGATGTCCTATATGTCCCTAACGTCCCAGACGTCCCAGACGTCCCATCTGTCCTTAATGTCTCAGGCATCCCAGATGTCCCATCTGTCCTTAATGTCCCAGGCGTGCCAGATGTCCCATATGTCCCATATGTCCTTAATGACCCAGGCGTCCTAAGTGTCCCATATGTTCTTAACTTCCCAGACGTCCCAGACGTAATAGATGTCCCATATGTCTCTAACGTCCCAGACGTCCCAGATGTCCCATATGTCCCATATGTCCCAAACGTCCCAGGCGTCCTAAATGTCCCATATGTCCTTAACGTCCAAGACGTCCCAGATGTTCCATATGTCCCTAACGTCCCAGACGTCCCAGATGTCCCATATGTCCCATATGTCCCTAACGTCCCATTCGTCCTAAATTTTCCATATGTCCTTAACGTCCCAGAGGTCCCAGATGTCCCATCTGTCCTTAATGTCCCAGGCGTCCCAGATGTTTCATATGTCCCATATGTCCTTAATGACCCAGGCGTCCTAAGTGTCTCATATGTCCTTAATTTTCCAGACGTCCCAGACGTCTTAGATGTCCCATATGTCCTTAACGTCCCAGACGTCCCAGATGTCCCATATGTCCCTAACGTCCCAGACGTCTCAGATATCCCATATGTCCCATATGTCCTATATGTCCTTAATGTCCCAGGCGTCCCAGAACTCCCATATGTCCCATATGTCCCTAATGTCCCAGGCGTACTAAATGTCCCATATGACCTTAACGTGCCAGACGTCCCAGACGTCCTAGATGTCCCATATGTCCTTAACGTCCCAGACGTCTCAGATGTCCCATATGTCCCTAACGTCCCAGACGTCCCAGATATACCATATGTCCCATATGTCCCTAATGTCCAGGCGTCCTAGATGTTCCATATGTCCCTAACGTCCCAGACGTCCTAAATGTCCCATATGTCCCTAACGTCCCAGACGTCCCAGCTGTCCCGTATGTCCTTAACGTCCTAGATGTCCCATATGTCCTTAACGTCCCAGACGTCCCAGATGTCCCATATGTCCCTAACGTCCCAGACGTCCCAGATGTCCCATATGTTCCATACGTCCCTAATGTCCCAGGCGTCCTAAGTGTTCCATATGTCCCTAACGTCCCAGACGTCCTAAATGTCCCATATGTCCCTAACGTCCCAGACGTCCCAGCTGTCCCGTATGTCCCTAACGTCCCAGACGTCCCAGACGTCCTAGATGTCCCATATGTCCCTAACGTCCCAGACGTTCTAGATGTCCCAAATGTCCCTAACGTCCCAGACGTCCCAGACGTCCCAGCTGTCCCGTATGTCTTTAACGTCCTAGATGTCCCAGACGTCCTTGATGTCCCATATGTCCCTAACGTCCCAGGCGTCCCAGCTGTCCCGTATGTCCCTAACGTCCCAGACGTCCCAGCTGTCCCGTATGTCCTTAACGTCCTAGATGTCCCATATGTCCTTAACGTCCCAGACGTCCCAGATGTCCCATATGTCCCTAACGTCCCAGACGTCCCAGATGTCCCATATGTTCCATACGTCCCTAATGTCCCAGGCGTCCTAAGTGTTCCATATGTCCCTAACGTCCCAGACGTCCTAAATGTCCCATATGTCCCTAACGTCCCAGACGCCCCAGCTGTCCCGTATGTCCCTAACGTCCCAGACGTCCCAGACGTCCCAGACGTCCTAGATGTCCCATATGTCCTTAGCGTCCTAGATATCCCGGATGTCCCATATGTCCCTAACGTCCCAGACGTCCCAGATGTCCCATATGTCCCATATGTCCCTAATGTCCCAGGCGTCCTAAGTGTTCCATATGTCCCTAACGTCCCAGACGTCCTAAATGTCCCATATGTCCCTAACGTCCCAGACGCCCCAGCTGTCCCGTATGTTCCATATGTCCCTAATGTCCCAGGCGTCCTAAGTGTTCCATATGTCCCTAACGTCCCAGACGTCCTAAATGTCCAATATGTCCCTAACGTCCCAGACTTCCCAGCTGTCCCGTATGTCCCTAACGTCCCAGACGTCCCAGACGTCCCAGACGTCCCAGACGTCCCAGACGTCCTAGATGTCCTATATGTCCCTAACGTCCCAGACGTCTCAGATGTCCTAGATGTCCCATATGTCCTTAACGTCGCAGACGTCCTATATGCCCCATATGTCCCTAACGTCCCAAGGTCCCAGATGTTTCATATGTCCCATATGTCCCTAATGTCTCAGGCGTCCCAGATGTCCCATATGTCCCATATGTCCCTAATGTCCCATTCGTCCTGAATGTACCATATGTCCTTAATGTCCCAGACGTCCCAGACGTCCTAGATGTGCCTTATGTCCTTAACGTCCCAAACGTCCCAGATGTCTCATATGACCATAACGTCCCAGACGTCCCAGATGTCCCATATGTCCCATATGTCCCTAATGTCCCAGGCCTCCTAAATGTTCCATATGTCCGTAACGTCCAAGACGTCCTAAATGTCCCATATGTCCCTAACGTTCCAGACGTCCCAGCTGTCCCGTATGTCCCTAACGTCCCGGACGTCCAGACGTCCTAGTGTCCCATATGTCCCTAACGTCTTAGACGTCCTAGATGTTCTATATGTCCCTAACGTCCCAGACGTCCCAGACGTCCCATCTGTCCTTAATGTCTTAGGCGTCCCAGATGTCCCATCTGTCCTTAATGTCCCAGGCGTGCCAGATGTCCCATATGTCCCATATGTCCTTAATGACCCAGGCGTCCTAAGTGTCCCATACGTTCTTAACTTCCCAGACGTCCCAGACGTAATAGATGTCCCATATGTCCTTAACGTCCTAGACGTCCCAGATGTCCCATATGTCCCTAACGTCCCAGGCGTCCTAAATTTCCCATATGTCCTTAACGTCCCAGACGTCCCAGATGTCCCATATGTCCCTAACGTCCCAGACGTCCCAGATGTCCCATATGTCCCTAACGTCCTTAACGTCCCAGATGTCCCATATGTCCCATATGTCCCAAACGTCCCATCCGTCCTAAATGTCCCATATGTCCTTAACGTCCAAGACGTCCCAGATGTCCCATATGTCCCTAACGCCCAGACGTCCCAGATGTCCCATATGTCCCATATGTCCCTAACGTCCCAGGCGTCCTAAATTTCCCATATGTCCCTAACGTCCCAGACGTCCCAGATGTCCCATATGTCCCATATGTCCCTAACGTCCCAGACGTCCTAGATGTCCCATATGTCCTTAACGTCCCAGACGTCCCAGATGTCCCATATGTCCCTAACGTCCCAGACGTCTCAGATGTCCCATATGTCCCATATGTCCCTAACGTCCCAGACGTTCTAGATGTCCCAAATGTCCCTAACGTCCCAGACGTCCCAGACGTCCCAGCTGTCCCGTATGTCTTTAACGTCCTAGATGTCCCAGACGTCCTTGATGTCCCATATGTCCCTAACGTCCCAGACGTCCCATATGTCCCATATGTTCCATATGTCCCTAATGTCCCAGGTGTCCTAAGTGTTCCATATGTCCCTAACGTCCCAGACGTCCTAAATGTCCCATATGTCCCTAACGTCCCAGACGTCCCAGCTGTCCCGTATGTCCCTAACGTCCCAGACGTCCCAGACGTCCTAGATGTCCCATATGTCCTTAGCGTCCTAGATATCCCGGATGTCCCATATGTCCCTAACGTCCCAGACGTTCTAGATGTCCCAAATGTCCCTAACGTACCAGACGTCCCAGACGTCCCAGCTGTCCCGTATGTCTTTAACGTCCTAGATGTCCCAGACGTCCTTGATGTCCCATATGTCCCTAACGTCCCAGGCGTCCCAGCTGTCCCGTATGTCCCTAACGTCCCAGACGTCCCAGCTGTCCCGTATGTCCTTAACGTCCTAGATGTCCCATATGTCCTTAACGTCCCAGACGTCCCAGATGTCCCATATGTCCCTAACGTCCCAGACGTCCCAGATGTCCCATATGTTCCATACGTCCCTAATGTCCCAGGCGTCCTAAGTGTTCCATATGTCCCTAACGTCCCAGACGTCCTAAATGTCCCATATGTCCCTAACGTCCCAGACGTCCCAGCTGTCCCGTATGTCCCTAACGTCCCAGACGTCCCAGACGTCCCAGACGTCCTAGATGTCACATATGTCCTTAGCGTCCTAGATATCCCGGATGTCCCATATGTCCCTAACGTCCCAGACGTCCCAGATGTCCCATATGTCCCATATGTTCCTAATGTCCCAGGCGTCCTAAGTGTTCCATATGTCCCTAACGTCCCAGACGTCCTAAATGTCCCATATGTCCCTAACGTCCCAGACGCCCCAGCTGTCCCGTATGTTCCATATGTCCCTAATGTCCCAGGCGTCCTAAGTGTTCCATATGTCCCTAACGTCCCAGACGTCCTAAATGTCCAATATGTCCCTAACGTCCCAGACGTCCCAGCTGTCCCGTATGTCCCTAACGTCCCAGACGTCCCAGACGTCCCAGACGTCCCAGACGTCCCAGACGTCCTAGATGTCCTATATGTCCCTAACGTCCCAGACGTCTCAGATGTCCTAGATGTCCCATATGTCCTTAACGTCGCAGACGTCCTATATGCCCCATATGTCCCTAACGTCCCAAGGTCCCAGATGTTTCATATGTCCCATATGTCCCTAATGTCTCAGGCGTCCCAGATGTCCCATATGTCCCATATGTCCCTAATGTCCCATTCGTCCTGAATGTACCATATGTCCTTAATGTCCCAGACGTCCCAGACGTCCTAGATGTGCCTTATGTCCTTAACGTCCCAAACGTCCCAGATGTCTCATATGACCATAACGTCCCAGACGTCCCAGATGTCCCATATGTCCCATATGTCCCTAATGTCCCAGGCCTCCTAAATGTTCCATATGTCCGTAACGTCCAAGACGTCCTAAATGTCCCATATGTCCCTAACGTTCCAGACGTCCCAGCTGTCCCGTATGTCCCTAACGTCCCGGACGTCCAGACGTCCTAGTGTCCCATATGTCCCTAACGTCTTAGACGTCCTAGATGTTCTATATGTCCCTAACGTCCCAGACGTCCCAGACGTCCCATCTGTCCTTAATGTCTTAGGCGTCCCAGATGTCCCATCTGTCCTTAATGTCCCAGGCGTGCCAGATGTCCCATATGTCCCATATGTCCTTAATGACCC
Organism: Agriotes lineatus; assembly: GCA_940337035.1. NCBI lineage: Eukaryota > Metazoa > Arthropoda > Insecta > Coleoptera > Elateridae > Agriotes > Agriotes lineatus. The sequence goes on from CALNHX010000859.1 coordinate 275,957, forward strand.
AGGCGTCCTAAGTGTCCCATACGTTCTTAACTTCCCAGACGTCCCAGACGTAATAGATGTCCCATATGTCCTTAACGTCCTAGACGTCCCAGATGTCCCATATGTCCCTAACGTCCCAGGCGTCCTAAATTTCCCATATGTCCTTAACGTCCCAGACGTCCCAGATGTCCCATATGTCCCTAACGTCCCAGACGTCCCAGATGTCCCATATGTCCCTAACGTCCCAAACGTCCCAGATGTCCCATATGTCCCATATGTCCCAAACGTCCCAGGCGTCCTAAATGTCCCATATGTCCTTAACGTCCAAGACGTCCCAGATGTCCCATATGTCCCTAACGCCCAGACGTCCCAGATGTCCCATATGTCCCATATGTCCCTAACGTCCCAGGCGTCCTAAATTTCCCATATGTCCCTAACGTCCCAGACGTCCCAGATGTCCCATATGTCCCATATGTCCCTAACGTCCCAGACGTCCTAGATGTCCCATATGTCCTTAACGTCCCAGACGTCCCAGATGTCCCATATGTCCCTAACGTCCCAGACGTCTCAGATGTCCCATATGTCCCATATGTCCCTAACGTCCCAGACGTTCTAGATGTCCCAAATGTCCCTAACGTCCCAGACGTCCCAGACGTCCCAGCTGTCCCGTATGTCTTTAACGTCCTAGATGTCCCAGACGTCCTTGATGTCCCATATGTCCCTAACGTCCCAGACGTCCCATATGTCCCATATGTTCCATATGTCCCTAATGTCCCAGGCGTCCTAAGTGTTCCATATGTCCCTAACGTCCCAGACGTCCTAAATGTCCCATATGTCCCTAACGTCCCAGACGTCCCAGCTGTCCCGTATGTCCCTAACGTCCCAGACGTCCCAGACGTCCCAGACGTCCTAGATGTCCCATATGTCCTTAGCGTCCTAGATATCCCGGATGTCCCATATGTCCCTAACGTCCCAGACGTTCTAGATGTCCCAAATGTCCCTAACGTCCCAGACGTCCCAGACGTCCCAGCTGTGCCGTATTTCTTTAACGTCCTAGATGTCCCAGACGTCCTTGATGTCCCATATGTCCCTAACGTTCCAGGCGTCCCAGCTGTCCCGTATGTCCCTAACGTCCCAGACGTCCCAGCTGTCCCGTATGTCCTTAACGTCCTAGATGTCCCATATGTCCTTAACGTCCCAGACGTCCCAGATGTCCCATATGTCCCTAACGTCCCAGACGTCCCAGATGTCCCATATGTTCCATACGTCCCTAATGTCCCAGGCGTCCTAAGTGTTCCATATGTCCCTAACGTCCCAGACGTCCCAGCTGTCCCGTATGTCCTTAACGTCCTAGATGTCCCATATGTCCCTAACGTCCCAGACGTTCTAGATGTCCCAAATGTCCCTAACGTCCCAGACGTCCCAGACGTCCCAGCTGTCCCGTATGTCTTTAACGTCCTAGATGTCCCAGACGTCCTTGATGTCCCATATGTCCCTAACGTCCCAGACGTCCCATATGTCCCATATGTTCCATATGTCCCTAATGTCCCAGGCGTCCTAAGTGTTCCATATGTCCCTAACGTCCCAGACGTCCTAAATGTCCCATATGTCCCTAACGTCCCAGACGTCCCAGCTGTCCCGTATGTCCCTAACGTCCCAGACGTCCCAGACGTCCCAGACGTCCTAGATGTCCCATATGTCCTTAGCGTCCTAGATATCCCGGATGTCCCATATGTCCCTAACGTCCCAGACGTCCCAGATGTCCCATATGTCC